>JALGXP010000375.1:0-35750 GCA_023333625.1 Bothriochloa decipiens | reverse complement strand
GCATTCCATTGTGTGCTGCCTGCTGCGCTGCGCTGCGCTGCGCTGCGCTGCGGTGTCCTCCCTTCAGCTGCTCCAAGAACCGCCGCACCTCACCTCACCGCAGCTCCGGCCGACCCCGCCGGCGCCGCAAGGTCCCACAATCTCCCCGGCTCCCTCCGTCCGTCCGTCCTCCAGCATGAAGCGCCTGCTCCGGCGTCTCTCACTCTCCCGCGTGGCCGCGGCCGACGCGGCGTGCGCCGCCGCCGGATACCAGCCGCTACGGCCGGACACCGCCAAGGCGGCGGCTGCCCTCTCCGGCGCGCGGAGGCTGGGCGGCGGCGCGCGCGTGCCGGAGGGCCACGTCCCCGTCTGCGTCGGCGAGGAAGGCGGTCCCGTGGAGCGGTACGCGGTGCGCGCCGAGCTCCTGGGCCGCCCGGCCTTCGCCGCGCTGCTCCGCCGCGCCGCGCAGGAGTACGGGTACGGCCACCCGGGGGCGCTCCGCATCCCCTGCCCCGTCGCCGACTTCCGCGACCTCCTCGTCCAGCTCGCCTCCTCCTCCGCCTGCGGCGCCGCGGACCACCCCGACGGCGACGACGCCGCGCTCTGCTACTGCCACTAGGCTCCGGATTCGGCTACGTCTACGGCGTGTCGGCGTCCCCCGCCGGCCTCCGCCGCCACCGCAGCTCTCCTCCCCGTCGCCGGCCGCATTTGCCGCGGAGGGCGTAATTGAGATTTCGCCCCTTGCCCTCTCGGTGAAGTGAAAACTGATGAAACGGCAGCAGCGCCAAGTGCTGCTCGTCTACTTCTTTTTCTTACTGAATTACCCCTGCGTGGGACGCCTGTGCTTGTACATACGGGATCCTTGGATGGGGGTACAGCGGGGATTTTCTCCTGCAGCTAAACAAGTTTTAGTGCCCGCTGTCTGGTAGTAGGAATTTTCTTTCTTCTTTCTTCTTTTTTTTTGGTTGATTCTCTCCTCCCGAGTTTTTGGGTCGTCTTCTTCGTCTAGATCTAGCTCTACTGGCAGTCTTGCTCTAGCTCTAGCGGTGGTTGTAATGGAGTAGTGGTGACTGAGCACTAGTACATGCCTCTTGTTTTTCCTACTAGGGGTTTTCAGATCTTAACAATACTGCAATGTACTGAACTGAAGCCGCAAGGCTGGTTGGTTATCTCGTGAGCCCGAGGAAATCCAGTGCAAAATGCCAAAAATTCTCTTGCCCCGTGTTCTAAGATCCGCATTATATGCAATGAGATGTGATGTCCCGAGTTTCTCCGTATCTTTGTTGTACCACTCTGCGTTTTTCGGTGAGATCGGCACCGCCGTTCATCAGCGCGCCACCCACAGGATAGGATCTGGACTGTTGCTGCTGAGCTCGCCAAGAATCAGGTGCTGGTTAATGGTGGCGGGTGGCGCCGAGCAGAGAAAAGCAGAGGCTGTGCCGGCACCGAAATGGCATCTGCTGATCTGCGCGCTGTGCCTGTACAGCAGCGAGCACGAGTCGCCGGGCAATGCAGTTCAGTTCACGCGACCAAACCAACGGCCTCCCCGCGTGCACCGGCGCCGGCGCCGGGCCGGCCCCTCTGGGAGCTGACGGTCGGCAGCGTCTGGCTTAGTGGCTCCTCACGTTGGCGACGAGCCGACGAGCGGCCACCAGTCTTGCCCGCTGGATTGCGGGAGTGGCAGCATTCAGGATTTCAGTTGCGTGCGATCAGCGAAACGAAATGTGCGTCTCTCCCTGGTTTTGTTCCTTTTAATTATGTTTTCAGTGTCTTTCATACTAGCTTAGATTTCAAAGGATGCGCGTTGCAACTGGATATTCAGAGGAAGGTGTGTGTGTCGCCTGAACTTGATTTCGTTCAAGAGATAATTGGACAGTCCTTCAACTTGTCAAGTTGCAGCAACACTTGCACCGTGGAACTTTGACTCCGGCGTTTGCAGGCCCTTCCTTCAGCCTTTCTCAGTCATGAACTGACCTGATTGTTGCTATGTGTGCAAATGAATGCCAAATCCAGGACCACTTTGAATGTGGAACATCTCCCTATTGCCTACAATTTTCTTTGAAAAACTGATTTGATTCATGTGAAGTGCAATCTTCAGAGGACCTGCTGAGATGGAAGGACAAGTGGAAGGACTTTGCTCGCCGTGCAATTATTTTCAAAATGGTCTCCATCTTCTTCTTCTCATAACGTGGATGTTGTACCGGAACGCAGTGAGGGCGATGAGTTGACAATTTCACTCACTCACTCGCCCTTCCAGCTAAGCAACTGGACGCTGACAAAAGTTGCAACGAAGACACTGAAAAAGGAATTTCACCAGCAATTGGCCATCATGCTCGTACCCGTACATAGCTGTTTCGTACAGTACTACAGTACTACGATTTTTTGCAAACCATCTATGGCGTGAAAGAATTACTGATTGAAAACGATCACAGTGAGGAAATGCGAATGCCTTTGCAGGATATACTTTCCCCAGCCGAAAACAGCACTACTGATTTTTATTTTGTTCCAACCAAAATGCTACTATCTGAATTTCGCTATCAAATCTTTTCCCATTTGCTACGCAAAAAGGAAGAAGAATGAGAAAAAAAAAAGAGGAGATTATGTATGTGCGTAAAGCTAATAATTGAGCCACCTCTGAAATGTACATTTGAGGGTGCAATAATGCCAGCACAAAGGGGGCAGTTTTGTGGCCCGGACGCCGCGTCGTCAAACGATGAGGAAGCAGCGGCATGTGCAGAAATCTCTTGGATCAGCCAGCGCGGGTGCCTGCAACTGCGCCTCACTGTGGCTGATCTCACGGAGACGAAGACGGATGCGCAATGCCTGACGCCTGAATGCCTGATGCCTTGGTTGGACAGGAGGACGATTCAGATTTTTCAGAGGAGCACCTTTCCTTGCGCTCCAATCAGAGCAACTGCCACTAATCCTGGCATTACCACCACATTCTCCTCGAAGTCGTCGTGCCAGAACGAAAACCGGCCGAATCTTTGCGTGATGTTGAGATAGATTACGCACAAATATAGATTTAGATCATCGTACATGCATAATAATCTGCCCCGGCATGTGCTGCCTAATCTGCACATTTGAAACGGTGATCTAGCTGAAGGTCATGTTGGCGTGTCTGAACGCGCGTGTGAAAGCAGCGCCCGCCGTCAGGATATCACACACAACGGAAAACCGAAACGAGGGCAGAAAAGGAGTTATTGTATTATATATAAAGAAGTGGATTATCTAATCTAGCACACTGCACAGGCCACAGGCCACAGCACATGCCGTGCTGAGACACCAGAGAGACCAGCGCGCGCGTTTCCTCCCTCGCTTGCTCTGAATTCCAGTTCAGCTACGCATGGTCAGCCGGCATCCCAGGGGCTTGAATGCAGCGTCACATGCTGACTGAGAAAAATGTGCGTGCGTGCCGGCGATGTCGATGCCCCGAGCGCCACAAAAAACCGAAGCGAGATTTGCAGGTCAGCAGGTATACTGTATCCGTATATCGAGCGAGTCCTTTTGGCACGAGCTGGTGGATGAATGCGTCGCTCGCATGCACGCCTGGAGCTACGAACTGGTTTGAAGCCACGCGAGAGGGAGAGGGAGAGCGAGCAGAGGCATGTGCAGGGAGTGATGGCCACATCGCGGCACGCGCGTCGGGGTGCCCAAACGCCGCCCGGGGCTGTCGTCGCTGTTTGCCTGCCCGTGGACAGGGTTCGCGTCTCCGATCGGCCCGGACGGGCCGGGGCCTCCTGCTGGCAGGGCACGCTGCAGCCGGCGCCACCACATGGCGCTCGACATGTCGACGCGCGGTGGCCGTGGCGTGGCGTCGTGTACTGGCGTCTCTGCCTGCAGATGGTGCCGTGCCCGGCTGCCGGAACTGGCGCGGGAGCGGACGACGGCGGCGTCGTGGCACTCGTGCTGGGCGGGCGACAGGTGTGAGGCGGCACTGTTTGGGGCGTGTCATATGTGATACTACTGTGATGGATAGCCATTTTGAGTGAACTGTATGTAGCCTTGCGGCTCTGAATCCTGATGCGTTGAGATTTTGCGGGTAGGATAGGACAGGACCAGACGTGGTAGCGACAGTGGTGAACAGTGTCGTATACGGCAGCAGCGCAGCTCTTGCTTTTCGGAGGCAAATGAATTTGCGGTTTTGCACACGATTTTTATGGTAACAAACAGTTGCAGGTTCCAGTGGATTTTTGGAGGTAGAGGCCCGCACCTTTCTCGCTTTCCCGACTGACGATGCTTTCTTGGGCCTTCAAATTGTGACCTGTCACCAAGTAAACAATGCACACAACCAGCCCATGCTATCTATGCACGAAATCGTAGCCCATAGGTTACGTCCGATTCCTGGGCCAGCTAGCCCAGAGATCAAACGATCAATCAAAGCAGTGCTAAATCTTCTTCCTCTTTTGAACACGACAGCTTTCTTAAACCCCAAATGCCCAAATGCTAAATCTTCTGCAGTTTAAATGATCTCCATCAGCGCTTATATATATATATATATATATATATATATATATAATAAAGCTCAGGGCTGGTTGTGAAACATATGAAACATGTCAATTCCACTTGAAACAGATCAGTTCTAGAGGAACGCGCAAAATTACCACGCCTTCCGAATGGCTCTAAAGTCTTAACACTATGCTCTCTAAGCAGTAAGAACCATTCCCACGGAGTTGTTTTGTTCCGGCTGCCGGTTTGGTTCTTCTTCCACCATTTATCCATCAAGAACTATATATTCTACTGTACAGGCGAGCTACAGTAGCCTGCAACTACGGTGGTTTCATCGATCGGCGAGGTCTGCCTCTCAGAGCCAGAGACTCCTCATACCTTGTACGTCATGCCCACCTCGATGAGGGAGCTGTTGGGGATGCCGAGCTCCACGACGGGCCGCCGCGAATTGCGCCGGAGGAACCCGTACACCACGTTGACGGCGAACTTCTTCACCGCCGGCGACGACTCGCGGGCCTGCACGCTGGTGTGCCCGATCATGTACGACACGCCGGACTCCCGCTCCTCCAGCAGCGTCTTCACCTCCTCGTCGCTGCTGCCCGCGGTTCCGCGCGGCTCCTCGAACCGGACCCGCCTGCCGCTGGCGCCGCCGCCGGCGTCGATCTCGCACGACGACGCCATCGGCGCCGCCGAGTCCGCGTCCACCGGCGCCGCAGCGGGGATCACCGACAGCTCCGTCCCGGACCGGGCGGAGTAGCAGTAGTCGCCCGCCTCGGCGGCGCCGGCGGCGGCGTCCGCCTGTTGCCGCTGCAGGAACTCCACCACCTTCATCAGCAGCTGGTTCTCGAAGTTGAAGTGGTCCCGCCGCCCTTCCTTGTACCCGTACCGGACGACGCAGCGGAACAGGCGGTGCGCCGGCGCGCCCACCCGCCCCACCAGGAACCGCTCCTCCGGCCGCACCTTAGGCACCGTCAGCGTCTGGAGCGACACGAAGACGAGCACCCGGTGGAACGCCGGGAAGTTGGTGACGAAGTGCGCGAACATCGGCGGCACGCCGTTGGCGGCGGAGGAGTAGACGAAGCCGACCCCCGGCACGCGCACTAGCCCGATGCCGGAGCTCAGGCCGAGGAACCGGTCCAGGCACACCTTGTTCTGCAGCTCGTACTCCTCCTTCTTCTTGGTGCCGTAGTGCCACGTCGACATGGCCAGCAGCGTCACCAGCGACAGCAGCAAGGGCAGCCACCCGCCGTGGGGCACCTTGGCGAGGCACGCCGACAGGTACGTGAGCTCCATGGATCCGAAGCCCACCGTGAAGAGCGCCGCCAGGACGACGCTCCGGTTCCACACAATGGTGATGACCAGGAACATCAGGCATGTCGTTTCAAACATCACCAAGATCACAGCAAGCCCTGGAACACAAGAGATTGGAAATGTTACAGATTGTATATAGTTCTGCATCTCAAAAGATTCTAGAAAATTTCGTACCATAAGCATTTCCAATCATTTCGGTGTCGCGGAAGCCGACGGTGACGGCAAGACACAAGAACATGAGAGCCCAGTTCACCTCCGGTATGTAGATCTGGCCGTGGACATGGCTTGACGTGTGCACGATCTTTATCCGCGGGAAGCACCCCAGAGCCCTGGACTGGCTTATGATGGAAAACGTAGCTGAGATGATGGCTTGGCTCCCGACAATTGTGGCTAGAGTTGCGATGATCAGAACAGGCCAGAACACTCTGTCTGAAAAAACATAGAGGAACGGAAAGAGATTCAGGAAAATTAGAAGAAAAAATGAGGTACTTTCATTCAGGTATTTAAAGAAACAGATTTGCTACATCCTATATATATATATATATATATATATATATATATATGACATTGACATCCGGGTGTTGGCTTGACTCCTGCATCCAATTTTTTTCCCCTTCACTCAAACTTAACCCTACCCTCCAACTAAGAGATTGGCCTATTTCTCTTTAATCTCTGGCAAAATTTTCTTTTGCTATGGGAATGATACGAAACACATTCTCCAAGAACATTTATGTTCTTACTTAATAGAGGACTAGGCATGACCTTTTGATGATACACATGTTAAGTAGGGATGCAAGTTTCTCTCTCTAGCTATTTTATCAACAAGAACTCACTCAAGTTTCAAAAGAGAAAAGGATACAAGATGTAAGCTGGTGATACAAAGCTACCTATCGAGCACACACTTTCATCCCTCAATATATATAAGGTTCATTTTGAAATCTAGCATTGCATCGTGCATGCATGGAGTTGAGTTATCTGTGGTTGACAATTGTTGTTGATTATGGCAATGGCATCTTGAACAAGCATTTTGTACTCTGAAGAGTTTGCTTGGTTAAACAGAAGTTTGCAATTTCTAGTAATACCTATCTCTATCTAAATCGTGGCCTAAGCCAAATGACAAACAGAGTATTCATGGAGCAAAGAAGCATGTTTTGTATGGAGTCAAGGAGAGGCTTTGGATAAGACTAGTTGATAAGTTACCAGTTTTTGAGTCCAAAAGTGACTTCATTATGTTAGGGTTAACTTGAAGTACCATAAAGCATGACATACAATGTGACCACATATATGTGGAGATTTTTTGTTTTCTATTTCATCTCTTCAGATTTTATCAAAGATATTTAACTTGAGTCTTAAAGGTTAGATTAACTTGCTTATTACTAGGAGCAGCTATGTCCAGACAACTAAAACTTTCTAGATTGGTATTGAAAAATGCGAAACAACACATGATTTCAAAATGTCATGCGAATTCCCATATGATGATTATACAATCTAAAAGCAATATGTTCTCCGTATCATTTCCCTTCATACCTTATAATAGTTTTCCCACATGGAGTTTTGACAATATATTATAAGATATGCATTAATGTCCATAGAAACTAGCTAGAGGGAAAATTGAGTGATATGAATCATAAACTTGTGTTATAAAAGTCATTTTAAGCAAACAAATGGAAATATCACCAACTTGATTTTTCATTCAAAGTACTTGATGATATAACTTATTAAGTTTTTGTTTTCAATTACAATTTTATCCAGTCTTACATAAGAAGCATGGTGAGAAGCATACCTTCTTATATGTCCATTCGAGTACCAAATATTGCACAAGGTGTGTCAAAGCCAATTTGAGTGTCAAAAATGGCCATGTGCCCATAGGCAACGTCGGTGCATTCATAAGATTATAAGGACAGAAGTTTTGAAGCACTAGGAAAATGGTCAAGGATGTTTGACCCCACCAAATTTATTCAATCTCTAATTTTCTAAATTTCATACCACATCCTATCATGCATAAAAGAATATGGTGAGCAAGCATGCCTTTTGTGATGCACTATGTCTTACCAGATATCACAAGGCTATGTGCAGGAACCTCATAATTGAGGATCCCTTTATGGCAATATAGAGGAGATTGCATTTAGCTCTAGGTGAGACATTTAAGCATACTCCTAAATGCGATTGAGTTGGTCATGACTTTGGATGGTTACTAGGTGAAGCCAATCGATCATCTTCATGACCTTAAACAAGAGATGATACCAAGAACCATGTAAATCTTAGTACGCAGCCTTGTCCAATGGGTTGGCACAAGGGCCAATATTATTGTCATGACACGAACATGGACCGACATGATTGGCAGTCCATTCATGGGTCAGAGCCTCGACATGGCATGAAACAAGTGGTCTGACATGGCATGATTTGAGCCCAACACGATACGATTCAAGCATGGCACGGTGCAATATATAGCATGGATGCCAATAACACTGCTTGATGCCTCACGACAAATGAGATGACTATGTACATGCACTAGTCTTCTAGGCATTGTGCCACGACTCGCACAAGCAAATATATATGCACACAATCACTTTGCTCTCAGGCTACTCCTATCTTGCAAAAAACATGGTAACATGCACACACCAACACTATGATCTCTAGCTAGTACCCCCTTTACCCAATCATATCAAATTCTCATGCAAAAGAAAAAGGGTGTGCTCTAGTGTGCCTGCAAAGGTTAAGATCTAGCTGTGCATGCACAATTTCTATGACACAACACAACCTGAGTGCTTGAATTGGTAGCATGCTTTAACGACCTTGACATGACTGAATGGGCTTGGCATACTAGGCTTGGTGCGCCTGCAAGGCCCACTATATGACACAGAGTTTTGATGGGCCATACTCATGGCAGGTGGTTGGCCTATTTTGACACCAAATACTGGCTATGCCTAGATGGGCTATATGCCTAGTCCATGCCATGTTGGGCGCCCCACTTGGCTAGCATTGGCCTTGAACCATGGGTTTCTTACATGGTAGACTGATTGAAATTTGAACCAGAAGAAGGTTGGCTTGCAACTTCCAACATCCAAGGTGGTAATAGCGCAATCGACATTAATGTTGATTTTGTATGAAGACATGGGGGAGAGCTTGCATGTCCAATGCCATCACCACTTGACCTGAACAATTTATCGAGATTCCTTCAATTTTCTAGAACGCAATGGTAGGAGATCTACCTTTTCAATTAAGAGACGAATAGAAGTTTGTGTACATGTGGAGGGGGCAATGCCCACCTTAAAGAGAAAAAAGCAATAAAACAAGAAAGCGACTGTAGACGTTCCTATTTATTACCCCCTTCAAGTTCATGCCCTCTTCATTTGCTCAGTGTCCTCATTGACTCTTGAAGCCATTTGCATTGTTGATTCATGAACTTTGTTGAAGATTCTTCTATTGCTCTGATTCCATAGGTTCCATAATGTGGAGACCACCATCCTGTTGAAACACTTTCTTCCCCCTTAGTTATCTTGGTTTCGACCTCCTCCCATCATGAGATTAAATGAGATAGATGGTCGGATAAACTAGGCATCGAAGTGCTCCTAGGATAGAATTAGGCTCCATAATGCTTTGGTGAAAGGGCAAAGTGGTGATAAGTGCAGTTCCATCCCAAACGGTTTGTTGCACACAACGTAGTGGTCTTGATGGGACCACCCTCTCTTTTGTAGGTTATCCGTCGTGAGGATTTGTTTCTCTTACCAAAATCTAGGCAAACACTTTGCGTAGTGAGATTTCTTTTTAAATTGATCAAACAATCTTACAAATGTTCATCCTGGCATACCAGGGAGAAATTACATGGTAAGGATATAATAGAATGAAATGTTGCCATCCCTACACATATGTTCTTGATGGGTAATCATGGGTTGGGAATGCCATTTGTCTGAGTGAAATACAAGTATGTTATGAGTATTTCACATTCTCCAAGCGAGGACCATGATGATATATAGTCAAACCCTAGACAAAGATGACCGAAAAAGGATCCACCACGTGGGAAGGGGTGGGTGGGTGTGGGGAGTGACACAAGGATATAGAAATACATGATCTGAATATGATGTTGGTAGAAAAAGAGAGGAGGGGTTCTCTAAGGCTTCAAGAAACTATGGCCGGATTAGTCAATTGACTTGATGATGGTTTGGTGAAAAAGGTTAGGCAAAGTTTTCAAGGGATTGTTCCAAAGGATCCATACATGGAACTTGAACATCAACAACACATGGGTGGAATTAAGATGCATTCGGATCTTGTAGTCTAGCGTCCAACATGGGACATACGCATTGTAATATTAAAACTCTTAAAGAGTTGAAGGGAATGTAGTAGTCATCATTCAAATGGGCAAAAGCAACACTCTTAAGGAGTGTACGATGGGTGACTAGCTTCTGCTAAGTGACATTGGTGAGCCAGGGACAAAGAGCATGATCGAGTGGAAGGGGTGGGGGGACAACAAGGACAATAGCAACATGAGTTAAGTAGGATTGCATGAGATAAGCGAGAGGATCATCAAATCACAAAAGGCTAGCGCCATGCTAATCACATCTACAATAAGAGGATAGCTTGGCTTTGGTGATGATTTTCATCAGCACCAAATGGGGACTATCTAACTAGGGGTATCTTACATTGGCAACTCACTGACAAAAGAGTTGTTATTCACCTTCTACAATAGAGATGCCACAAACACATCATACTCAATTGGTGTGTGCATTTAATGGGTCATTTTGGTAGAGTATAAGACAATAGTAGTTTGTTATGAATCATACAATCTATTTTTGTTTCCTCTTAAAATCTACATATTTTTTTAAGTATCAATTGGGCTTTTTAGTCAGATTTTGGGCCATAATTGGATTCCACAACACTGGATAAGGCTAGTGAAGGCCCATCCAACTCCATCTAGCTGCATCAGGATGACGTTTCCAAGCTGCTGGCCCTCCTTGACCTTTAACACTTTAACAGTATGCATCTCAATTTCACCCTTCTATACTTTTTTCTATTAGTATGTTTTCTTATTTGCTTTTCATATGATACTTTTCAAGATTTCAGGTTGAGGGTCATTGCTTTTCTCATATTTTTATTCTTTATGATGAACTGATTAGTATGCGGCCAGCCAGTCACTTAATTCATTGCTGAACTCATTGTTTCTTACCATTAAATAAAAACATATTTCACTTACCATTATTAGCCGTTATGATTACCATCACATTCTTTTGCTGAATACTATCTAGATGTAAAGAACAAAATACAAAAATATGTCGTATCTGAATGTTTAAGTAACTAACTGAAAATAACAAAGTAATGGTGATGCTACATGTTTATGGAAAGGAGTGATACAAAATGAGCATGGAAAGCTTAAACTTCAGCCACCTCACCTGGGAGAGCTTTGTAAAAGCTGCTTTGTAGGTCCTCCCTATGTTTAGACAAATAAGCAGCTTCACCCATGTAAGCCAGGACTAAGCATGGATACACAACTATTGTGAATCCAAGCTGCCATTACAAAGCAACAAAAGAACATTCAGTAAAGTTTTTTTGACACAGTTAACGACGGCAAATGGGCACATCTAACTATGATTTATTATAAAAAGAAGATATTTACCCTGAGCGAAAGTTTTGAGAAATGCCCAAGATCAGCAAACATTGCTTCAGCACCTGAAATTATAGGAGGCTTAGAATGCCCAAGTACAACGTACAGGTTTAACTGAAACCATAAGTCAAAACATAATTAAACAGAAGAAGATGTGAACCTGTAATGCATAGAACAATCCCTCCCAGTGAGCTCCAGCCATCCTTGCCGGCCTTCCTGAAGAAGTTGTATATGTAGTATGGGGACAGAGCACGGATGACAGTAGGGTTCCACTTGAATATGTTGTATATGCCGATACCGCCAATGCAGCCAAGCCAGGCGAGCAAAATTGGAGCAAATAGGAACCCAACACGATGGGTTCCATAGTGTTGCAGCGCAAAAAGGCCAACTAAAATGAAACAGGCAAAAAGCACAGTGTAATCTGTATACAAGCACCACAAAAAAAAAAGTTTTAATCATTTATTGTTAGTAGTGCAATGCCAAAGAATAACAAGTAACCTGAAAAATATTAACTAGCATCTGCTCCTAACAGAAGTAAATCATTCGATCTGAGCAATATATATAAACATCGTCTTACTTTCATGCAGTTCAGGAAACTTAATTCTGAGTCCAGAAACTGCCGACAGAACTACAGAAAAGGGGTATCATCTCTGTCAGTTGCAGCAAGATTTCGCGGGCTTAGGTTACTAAAACTTTCCAGAAAAAAAGAGTAACAGTTTGACCGTTAGATAAATTACACAAGGAAATTATGTGGAGTACAGTACACTGAAGAGCACTTTTTTTTTTCTTCCTAGAATACGCAGGAGAGCTGCACTGCACCATCTTTGTATTTAAAATGGTAGTTCTATGCAAATTGAACTATTTCAATGAACAGGAGAACCTAAGGTTCTTTACCTGACATTGTTGGGGTGAAGACGCCATCCCCAATAACCATACTAGTACCCATCAGAACGAAGAGCAGCAGCACGACACGAAGCGAGTAATGCTTCTCGATGAAAGATTTTATCGCCACACTACTCTTTAGCTCCTCACGGGGTTCCTTCTGGTTGTATGCCGATAAACACCCATTGTTTATATTGTTCAGGAGCCCCATCCTTGTGCGCCTGCACATTAACGAGTACAATGCAAATGTGCCACCTGCATTCACAGCACAGCGCATTTCCGGCAAACTCAGACAGTTTATCGATCAGCTTCCCTGAACCCACATATGAAAACAAAACGGTGCCTTGAACAAAGAATGAGCTGAAAGTACTGGACACAAACAAGAGCATGTACCTTCTCCGTCGTCATCTGCTCCAAGAACAAGGATGATGTATTTGAGCAGTGGTATGAGAGTGAGGCTCCAGAAGACGAGAGACAGCACCCCAAGGATCTCCTCGTCCTCTTCGTGCAGACGCAGCTTCCCAGAGAAGGTGTTCTTGTACACATAGACAGGTGAAATGCAGAGATCGCCATACACAACTCCGAAGCTCTGATATGCCAGTAAAAGCGTCGCTTTCTGAAGTCCCTGCACCAACCAACATGAACAGTAATAAGTTTGCAGTGTTGTTTTTATTTTTCATTATATTTGTAAGTATTAATATAGTAACACAAAGTGTAGATGCAATTTTGAGGGGAAAAAAGAATAACAAACTACATGTAGATAGTGCAGGTAGAAAGGCAAAAAGCATTGAAAGCAACGAAGAAGAGTCTGAAGTAAGTTCAGAAAAATGACAAAGACGGTTCAGATAGACCAAGCAAACCGGAGTAAGTAGTAAGGTGACAACAAACCAATAAATGGGCAGTATAAGCTACTACGTACATACTTCCGAGAAATATACGACTGCAAAAGCGGCCTGGTCGAAAGAATTGTACAGGATTGTAGGCATTTACCGTTTCATCCATGGAGTCCAGCTCATGGGCTGCAGAGACCGCGTACTTTTACAGCAAAGCCAACACGAAATTCATGGCCGACGTATTATGTAACACCAAAAGGAGGCTAACTGACACCTCAATTTCAGCACGATAATAGGTGCCGTTCATGAACGTTTGAACATGTCCGAGAGACTTTGTCTTTCCAATAGAGATTTTTTGTTGAAAACATATACCCTCCTACAATCTCATCAATTGGATATCAAAATACATAGACATCCTCTATTTCGAATTTCTCGCTAGCCAAAGATGAAGAGTAGGGATGGCTCTCTAAACTGCGCCTAAGATATAGAAATGCTATTGGAAGCTACAAAGATATAGAAAGCCATTCTTTACTCATTTGGCTCTCCAAATGATGATCTAGAGAATAGATTTTTGAAAGACTCTTGGAGATGCGCTGTTCGCCTGTACGGTCTTTTCGTTCCCGGATTCAATGTTGAGCGAGGAACTAGCACAACATCTGCAGCTTGAACTCATGAATGGTCCAAGCAGTTGTGCCCAGGAGTCACACGGTAGCAGAAATTTGCAAAGGCTAAGGTTCACAGTTCACTCCTTTGCTATTGCTAGAAGAACCAAATAACGCACCAAAGGAACCAACAACCAACAAGAAGGAAGAGGAACTCACCAAGAACCGTGGTGCGTCAGCTGCATTACAGAACCTACCAGCCCCTAGTTACGACGGAGACCCAAACGCACTGCTCCTTACTTGAGATCACCATCGCACAGTATCGCGCGCGCGCGCACACACACACAGAGGTTCTCCGAATCGAAACCAAGAAATCTCATGAGCTTACGTACCCATGGTGAGCTCGCCGCCCGGCGCTTCGTCGTGGACATCAGTTGCACCGCCGGCCGGCCACCACCCTCCACGTCCATCTCACCGATAACCCGACGGATGAACGACGACGCCGATGGGCGCCTCAACTTCGGCGGCGTGGGTTGCTGGGGGGTTATTTTTGCCTGCGTTGCGTGTAACCACGGACTCCGCGACGGAGTTTTGAGGACTGAGCGATGAGTACGTGAGGAAGGAGGGAAGCAGTTAAGGGGGAGGGAAAGCGTGGTGACTCCACGAAAAGAAGAGGGGGGAGGGAGGCATGCGGCATGCACAAGCCTGTGTGTGATTGTGTAGGGGGCCCACCATGCCCAACCAACCATGGTTATTTTTTGCTTGCTGAAAAATTGGAAACTGCTCTTTCTTTCTTCTTTTGCTGTCACTCTATCTAACACCTTCCTTATCAGCCTTTCTAATAATCTAACTTTTGGTGAAGTTTACCTGTCTTGTAATTAAGGCAAAATTACCTATGTTATTAGACCAGACTACTACGTACTACAGTTTTTATGGGAAGATTAATCTTATGGTAACTACGTACGGCTTTTCCTAGGATGTGTGTGCTTTGACGCCCAATAGGCAGGAGTGTGAGTCCACCTTATCTCTTCTGCGCAAACCGGTCCTCTAGTCTCTCCCCATATTCTTAACCACTCTCTCACAAACCCATTGTTACCAAGTACGCGAGATTTCCTCTGACGACGAATCAAGCTTGACGACACTTGAGCCTCCTCCGAGAGTGTTGAGCAGACTTGATGACCCCAAGCCAGGCTACTGATTAGGGTTTAGGATTTAGGGGTTGCGGATTTGTGTGTTCTCTAACTACAAAGGTAAGTTTGGGATACCAGGAATACCTGCGGTGGTTGCGGTCAAGATGCTAGTTGGTGGTGGGGGTGTTCACTTAAGTGAGAGGAAATGGATGTTGTGTTAGGGTTGGCAACGGGGGACCAATTATATTCGCCACCGGAGCTAGGTGAGATGAGATGGGAGCGGAAGGGTTCGGTGGTTGCGTGCGTGCAGCATGCCACAATAGCATGGCCGCTCTTACACTTTGTCCGATTCTACTCTTATTGCTAGGAAAAAAGGGGCACATATTTTCATTTTAAGGTCTGAAGTATTCTAAGTCAGGAATGTAGTTTAACATACCTTAACGAAGTGGAAAGGTTTTGATATTCCATTCCTTTGATTTTTTTTATCCCGTAAAATCTTTGAGCAACAAGGATACAATGTGTTATCTTTCATTGTGGCAACTGGATTTGCTGATTTGTACTCTTAATAATATATTTTACTTAGCCCATATTTTTTATGACAGGAGATATCGAATATGTCATACACGATCACTTTGGACCTAGTCGCGCTTTCGTCAATGGCTTACAAAGTTATACTAACCGTGATCTATATAGTCACAAACGACACTAGCAAAACAACATGCAAGGTGTGTAGAATTACACCCACCATATTCGCACTTGGGGTAGGTAGATTTTTTCCACCAACATTTCTTCAAGTGCAAGATCTCCTATATATGATGAGTCTTTTGATGTGCTATCGTACAATATAGAAATATATTGAGCAGAGCTACGTGCACGCTTCCGTTTGATCGACTGATTTGTTTTTTACTAGACTTTTTGAAACATCCTCAATTTTCCACGAAGGGAAAATACACAGAATGGCGGATAATATAATAGTTTAAAGCTTCAAACCATCTCATTATCTCGCAATAGTCGATACAGGATCCTTACATCGTACAAAAGATTACAATTAGGGGGAATTACATAAATAATTCATCGCCACACTGGCGGAATCATCAGAGTAGCAGCAGCCTCTGGAACAGCTGCAAAAGGCGGAAGTACAATAAAATCTCCAAAAAGAAGCCTGAGCGTAGGAACGAGACGTCTACTCCTCCTCATCGTCATAGTCGTAGTCGGGCTCACCTGCCAAATAATTTTCAGTACGGTTTGTACTGGCCACATCTCCCACCCTATGCTTTGCTTTTGCTATGTAGTATTTGGTGGGATGCAAGGATATATTCAAATCGACCTATTATGTGGCTGTAGTTTCCTATGCAAACAGTGACCAATATTATATAATATAATTCATCAAATTTTAATCCATCTCAACCACACATCCAAACCCATTCCATCACCATCACACACATCTCACCCTCTCGCACTCAGTCGACAGGTCCAACTCCCTCTTGGAGCCTGTCTCAGCGGCTCACAGCCGGAAGGGTAACACCA
The DNA here is from genome assembly GCA_023333625.1 of Bothriochloa decipiens. NCBI lineage: Eukaryota > Viridiplantae > Streptophyta > Magnoliopsida > Poales > Poaceae > Bothriochloa > Bothriochloa decipiens. The sequence goes on along the minus strand of JALGXP010000375.1, from coordinate 19,438 downwards.
GGGGGAGAAATAGAAGGACTCCTCTCACTACTCCCGAGAAGCGTGGGTCTTAGGAAAGAGCCATACCAGTGGCCCACGGACTATATATAGATTCATAAACTCTGCAGAGCGTGTACTCCCGTAACCACAAGATCACTATCATCGGCGGTGCCCCGCCTAAGCTGATTCCGGCTGCTTTCTAACCGGTGCGATGCCACCCTACCACTCAGTACTGGGACATCCCGGATAGGTACCACCGGCACACTGAGACTGTGAGACATAGTACCGGGCCCCCGTGGTCACTATGCTGTCTAAGGAGGGTGTGGGTCTCCACGCCCGTACCTCCCGACACTTTCTGCTAACAACCTAGTAGTAGTGGCACCGTCCTAGCTAGTCAGACATCCGTCTCCCGCCCATTCAAGAGCGAGTGGTGAGCACGTAAGTCCCAAGGTTCCGGTCCTCAAGAGATATCAGGTCCTAGGGGGGATCAGACAGGATTATCTTCTCTTTTGGACTACAACAGTCCGTGCTACAACAGCACCTCCTTCCCGGGGCTTCGCTCCACGAAGGTTCTCACCCCCGGGATCTCCTTATGCATCACAATGTGCCCGCCACAAGCACCTCACACGGGAATGCCCAGAACACATTCCCCGGCAAGACTCGCCCACAAGGCTCGTCGTAGAATCCTGTCCGATCGACTCAACCCTCACCACACACCCAAGACGCACGCAGCACTCTCCCCAAGTAAAGTGGCACCACGTGCCTTAACCATATGACCATGCTCTCCACCACGCATCATTATCACATAGATATAAGCGTAGTAGAAGTAAAGCATCATAGATAAAATAAGCAAGCGTCTAGCCTATCAGCAGGTGTGCGGGAGTAAGGTTGCGACAAGGTAAAGGCTCATCAGGCAGTTCTACCATGCAACCTATCATCAGGTGATATTCATAATTAAAGCACTAGCAACTAGATATTATGCCATGCATAATAGGATCTACGAGGTTGGGTGGGGTGTGGCACCTGTGAAGTCGTCACCGAGCTCCTCCTCGTACTCGTAGTCGTCCTCCTCAAGCTGATCCTCCTCTGAAACGAGACATAATAGCCGCGTTAGCGGCTCCTATAGAGTCAACACAAAGAAGCAATAAAATTCAATAACTCCAAATGCACTCATACACAAGCCTATGACGTAGAGCTTATTTTTATGAAAATTTGGACATTTGGTTCATATTTTTCGGAGTTCGTACGAAGAAGTTATGAATTTCCGAAGTTTATTCTATTTTCGGAAAAAGAAAAAGGGCAGATTAACCTGGAGCTGAAACGTGGCAGCTCCTGATTGGGCCAAGTGGCGTGCAGAACAGTGCAGCTGGGGATGTGCTGACGTCATGCTGACGTTATGCTGACGTCAGTGTCGACGGTCCATTTAGCGGCTGACAGGTGGGGGCCACTGTTCTGGTCACTGACAGGTGGGGCCAGGTCAACGGTCAACGTTGACAGGTCTCGTCTGGGCCTCGAAAGGACAGGGCTGGATCTGGTTCGAGTTAGGTCGGCACTTTACACTCGAGGTGGGGCGGTCCGGGCGACCCCTCGAGAACGGAGTTTCGCTCGGGCAAACGGACTGGCCTCGAGAACGAAGCCTCGCCCGGCGAACGGGCATGCCCTCGAAGACGGACTTGTTCGCACGAAAGGGGCAGTCCTCGAGAACTGTGCGCCCCTCGAGACTTGAACATCTGGCCTCGAGCCGGGGCCTCGACTCGGGCAGGACCTCGATTAGGGCCAGGACCTCGACTCCGTCGGTCGGACCCTCGACTCGTCGGGTGAACCCTCGACTCCGTCGGGCGGACCCTCGACTCGTCGGGCGGACCCTCGACGGATGTCGGGCGGACCCTCGACTGTCGGGTGGACCCTCGACGAATGTCGGGTGGACCCTCGACTCGTCGGTCGGACCCTCGACTCGTCGGTCGGACCCTCGACGAATGTCGGAGCATTAGCCGAGCTACGTGGCTGGTCGGCTAGGTGCTCTAACTCGGGGAAATCGACCCTCAGGCCGGTGGCGGTCAGCGAGGCGCGGCGGCGGCGAGGCCAAATTCGCCGGCGAAGCCGGGCATTGGTCTCCATCCTCCATCTTGCCCTTCGATTGGAGAAGCTGGGATCTCCATGAGCTAGCTACCGGGGCTAGTCGAGGCACGGCGGGGCGTGCGCGGCTTGGCGGCCACGGCGGACGCTCCGGCGGCCAGAGTCCGGGGAGGCCAGAGCTGCAAAAGTGCGTGGCTCCAACTGTGGCCCGTGCCGGCTCCAAGAGGTTGCCAAAAACGTGCTCTAGACTACGGCGAAGCTATCGGTCGCGGTAAGGAAGGAAACAGGGGTAAGGGGTGCGAGAACATCGACGATGTACTGGTGGTGGCCATGGCCGAGCAGGGCGAGGGCGGGGATGCTTACTCGCGCAGCGACGGTCGAGGCAGGTGACGCAGGCTTGGTGGCGACTCGGTGCAGGGGAGCGAAGCCGGGCGTCGAGGTGGGTATGCGGCGCTCCCAGGTCCTCCTCAGCGCGCGGACGGCGGCAGCAGCAGCACTCTAGCTCCGCCTCCTTCCTGCTCCTCCCTCCTTCTCTCTCTCTCTCTCGACCGATCTGGCGGCGGGTCTCCACAAGGACGGCGGGGCGATGGGGAAACCCTAGAGGCCAGGGTGCTCCTCTTTAAATAGGCACGGCGGACGGCCATGGACGGCGGAGGCAGAAGATGCCCATCGGGCGGTTGTGCGCGGCCACGATTAGGGTTAGGGTTCGGTGAAGCGCGGCGCAAGCAGGCGGTTAGATGGACGGCGCGGGACGCGGCCGTACTCGGGCGGACGGCGGAGGCGCGCGGTGCACAAAAATGGTGCGTCGGACGCGACGCGCGGTCGACAGAAGTGGTAAAAGGAAGGAGCTGACAGCTCGGTCCCACACGTCAGCGGGACGGGGCGGCGAGCGACGGAGACAGGCCCATGTTGGGCCGTCCCGGTTAACTGGGCCGCGGCAGCGCGCGAGCGAGCGCGCGCGCGAGCGGGTGTCGGGACGCGGCAGCGCGTCGAGCGCGACTGGGCCGACGCTCGAGGCAGGCCGGTCGGGCGAGCGCGCGAGCAAGCGGGCAGGCGGCAGCGCAGCAGGCCGAGCTGGGCCTCGAGCTCGGGCAGGCGGTCGAGCTGGGCCTCGAGCTCGCAGCAGGCGGTCGAGCTGGGCCTCGAGCTCGCAGCAGGCCGGCGGTCGAGCGCGCGGACGAGCTGGCCAGCGCGGGGGGGTTCGGTAGCAGGCATATATGTATACATACATATAAAAGGTTATTCGATTTTTATTTACATCACATAAAATCGAATAAGAGACGAATCAAACTCTGGTTATTTAAATGCAATGTTCGGGCTATATCGTCAAGTGCTATTTGTGCAACTATTGGCGGGTTTCCTATATGACATCCACCATTCACTGATAAACTTTAGAAAAATTTTTGAAAGCCCGTATTTTCAGTGACCGGATTTCTAGGGTTGTTACACTTTTGGTTAATCAAGTACAGTTCCTCTTTAACAGTAGCAAATTCTTCTTCTAAGCTGCATCTATTGGGTGATTGACCCAAAACACTGCCAACAGATCACTTAGAGGAGTGCGTATATGTATCAAAAGTTTTATTTCCCCATATGTGATGAAAAAATATCTTTCTAGAACCTTTCGGTAAAGCCATATATTTCACATTTTCACGTTTTTAATAGTGGAAGCTTATTTTATCAATCTTAGATAATTACGTAAAGATGATGCTTTCATAAAAAAAAACGTAAAGATGATGCAATTATAAACCACTCTTAGGTTTTGTATAGCTAAGAAACGCATGGCCTATATATGATTGTTCAAAAAAAGAAAAAAAATAGCATGACACCAGCTATCAAACTAGCCATCTGGAGTGATATCACACAACAAAGTCTAGCAAATAATTACAAAATAAAAGAAATTAAAGCTTTTCCCGAATAACAAATTAAAGCTACACCTGATCTTGTCATAATCTTATATCTTGACTCGTCCCATGTCAACAATACTTATTTGAGAGAAATAAAAAAATATAGAATAGCTATGAATTTCTGGACCGTTTAAGATACGCTACAGAAGAGAGAGAGAGAGAGAGAGAGAGAGAAAAGCAAAACTTTAAATGAGGAACTAAATTCAACTCTGCAAGTTAGAGAATCTATGACCCTACCCGATATTGGATGCTGCTGAATTTGTCGTGGGAAGTTTGGGCTTTTTGTGGACACATTTAATTTATTGCCACTGCACTGACCTGGATTAGTCTACTTCCTTTTTATTTTAGCCATTTAGTTTTTTTGCGAAAAATATTTTAGCCATTTATAGCAGATACATTGCTGTGAAACATGGAACGAGCTAGTGTGTGCACTTAACAGGCCCTCAAAATCATTTTGCAAGTATTTTGATTAATCTGGAACGTGTTTCCATTTGCTCTCAATTGAACCGGTTGTTGGTGTGGAGGGACATATACATTCACTGCTCCAGTCAGTAGAGCCATGAAAGCTCGACAAGATCATCGTCACCCTCGAGGAATGGTCACCCTCAATCTCAACAGTTGGCTACAAAGTTGTACACAACGATCCGAAGCTCTACCTACATATACTTCCAAGAAATACACGAATGCAAAGATCGTTGGCATTTACCGTTTATTTCATCCATGGAGTCCAGCTCATGCATGGGCTGATGTGGATATCAGTCAGCGATAAACATGGCTCAAAACGACAGCAAAACCAACACGAAATCCATGGCCAGCGTAACATTAACACCAAAAGGAGCCTAACTGACACCTAACTTTCAGCACGACAAGTTCATGCCGCTCATAAAACTTAGCCCCTGCACATGCTCTCTTCGTCTTCAACTTCATGGTGAGCTCAACATCTGCAACTTGAAAAATCATGCAACTGATCTAGCTTACGGCTTACCTATGGTGAGCTCCCAGCACGCATCCTCGTGGAGTACGTACAGGTGCACCACCGGCCGGCCACCATTGTCCATGTCCATCTCCCTGATAACCATGGGATGAACGCCGGCGCCGGATCAACGCATCGGCCCTCAATTTAGGCATGTCCTGCTGGGCGTATATTTTGGCTTAGTTCGTGCAACCACGCACTGCGTGATGGAGTTTGGGGAAGGCCGGGATCGACTGAGTGATCACTGATCAGTGACGAAGGAGAGAAGCAGATGAGGACGAGAGGGAAAACGTATGGCGACTCCATGAAAAGAACAGGGGTGCGCTAGCTAGCTAACACCAGCTTGTCTTCCTTATCAGCCTTTGTGGTCGGTGAAGTTCACCCATCTGGCGAAATTATCTCTGTTAGACTAGGTTACATCTACGGTTGTTTTTTTTGGCGTGAAAAGGTTACTTAATGGCAACGGTCACAAAATGCACTGTCTCCTAAACACCAGAGGGTATTCGGAGGCAGCTATTTTCTTTACAAAGGTGGTCACCATTGTCTATCTTGCAAAATGGGATTTACGGAGATGGACATTTTTTTTTTGTAGCCAGTCAAATTTGTCTGTCTCCTAAAATTGATTTACGGAGGTGGGCCTCTTAAAAGGTGTTCCTCTGAAAATGGGTGTCAAGCCCAACTAGCCCATCTGTGAGCCTAGAATCCCTCAGCTATATAAACATCCAGCTAGGGTTTTCACTCACTTGCACTCCCACCGATCTCTGTCCCTCTCACAGGACGATGTGAGCACTGGGGCTCCCTGTCATCTGCCAACCCTACTGTGCGCGAGAGCACGGGGCTCCAACCCTATGGCGGCGGGTACACAAGAGCTCTCCACTTTGGCGGCGGTGAGCATACATGGCTCTGCACTCCAGCAACGGTGTGCAAACAGGGCTCCCCCATCTGGTGGGGGCATCCATCCATCTTCGATGTGGATCTAGCCACCAGAAATGGAGAGGGCGTAGATCCGGCCACCAACGGTGGTGAGGGCGCGGATCTGGCCACCATCAGTGCAGATCCGTCCCTCTCCAACATGGATCTATCCACCAACGACGATGAGGGTATGGATCCGGCCACCACCGACGTAGATTCATCTCCCAACGGTGACAGGGGGATGGATCTGGCCACCACCAACGCGGATCCGGTCACCACCAACGTGGATCCGGCCACCAGCAGCGGTGGGGGTGCCGATGCACCACCACCAACGACAAGTTAAGCAAAATTGGTGAATCTATGCCTCCTCCTTCGAGTCGAGCAGATCTGGCAATTGCGAGCCAGGTTAGTTGTTATATATGGTTTCGAGGTTGGGCTTCAAGACTTATGTGTTCTCTAATTATTAAGGGAAGTTTTGGGAGGTCGGTGGATTTGCAGTGGTGGTGATGGTCGATATTTCGGTGGAGGCGCCGTAGTAGGGATGCTGCCCACTAGTTCGTGGGGGAGAGGCCAAATTAATAGCATCGGCGGCGAGTGAGCCCACCTTATATATCTTCTCATGCAAATTATTCCTCTCGTCTTCCTCCACCTTTCTCTGTCTTACTCATCTCTCCCCCTTAAATCCATGGCTACGGAGGAACTGAGATCTCCTTCTCTCATGACTCGAGCAGGTATGGCGACCCTAAGCCTCTTCTGACGAGTCAAGCGGATCTAATGACCCTAAGATGGTTAGTGTTTTAGTTTGTGAATTTATGTGTTCTCCATCTATAAGGAAAGTGTGAGAAGGTCGAAAGATTGACAGTGGTGGTGGTCGAGACGGTGGTAGGGGTGGACCTGAGATTCTAGTTGGACAGAGGCATCATTTCGCCATTTGAGCTAGGCCGGAGGAGGTGGATGCAGGAGCATTCGACGAAGAAGACTCGTGTGTGCGGCATAGCAAGGTCGTGCCTAAGTTACTTGCACCCTACTCTTATTAGGAAAAGAAAAGACACATGTTCATATTAAGGTTTGAAGTATTCTAAGGAAGAATTTAATGTAGTTTACAATGCTTTAACGAAGTGGAAAGCTTTTGATATTCCACTCCTTTGATTTTTTTTGTATCTAGTTAAATATTTGAGCAATAAGGATATAATGCCGTTGTGCTGTCAGAGTTGCAACCGAGTAGATTAATTTGTGTTCTTGATAATATATTTTCCTTAACCCATTTAATGACAGGAGATATCAAATATTTCATACACGATCACTTTGGACCTAGCCGCTTTTGTCAATGACTTACAAGGTTCCACTACCGTTATTTAGTCACTGACGACACTAGCAGAACAGCATGCACGTAATGCAAGGTATGCGATATACTTCGTCAACATCACAACTGCATTTACGCTTGGGGTAGGTAGATTTTTCCACCAACATTTCTTCAGGTGCAAGCGTACGCTATATAGGAGTATTTTTTATGGGACGTATGCTATGAAAATCAGCTTCTTATGAAAACTACGAAAACTTTAATCAAGTCAACAAATATCTAATGGCCTCAGCTGAAGATGGATCATTTAATCACTTAAACTCTCCCACCAGCAATCTCTTCCTAATATTTTTTTTTCCAAATCAACCCCCAGCCCCACCGTCTCAACTCTGTCGAGTCCATTCCCTTACGCGTTCGTCTCCTCGACTCCCAGTCTCGCGCCGCCCCCCTGGAGTCGAGACTCCCCTGAAGACCGATCGATGGCAGCCACCCCCTGCAGATCGAAGGCTGCCCCCTGCAGACTCCACGGACAGGGGGTACTGAATAGTGGTGTGTAGCTTTTGGTTCTCTTGCAAAGCTAGCTCTTGCCAAAATTTGGTCCTCTTGCAAAGCTTTTGGTCCTCTTGCCAACGCGATGAAGGGGGCCGTGGAGTCTGCAAGGGGCGGCCATGAGCGATGAAGGGGGCGGCACTGCTTAGGTGGCCGCGCGACGGGGGCGGCGTGGAGTCGGGAGTCGAGGAGACCATCACGAACAGATTTGACAGCGTGTAGTCGAGGAACCGTACAGGCGCCTCGGCTCGGGGGTTGATTTGTAAAAAAATCATAATGATTAGGGAGAGATTGGTGAGAGGGTTTAAGTGATTAAATAACCCATCTTTAGGTGAGGCCATCGGATTAGATATCTGTGGACTTGATTGAAGTTTTTGTAGTTTTTCACAAGAATTTGGTTTCCATAGTATACGCTTCTTTTTTTATGTGCTCATTTATGCACATTTTACGCTTCCACTTTTAAAAAAACATTTCATTTTTTTACTTTTCATTTATCTTTTTCCTTTGAAAAAAAGTGCTTTGCATTTATTCTATTAGTATAGATGCATGCCGTTCCTTATATTGTTCGAGATACATATACATCTATGTTCTTACCATAGTTTACATGAGCTTTATTTGTTACGATGGCTGGGAAGTACCACTTGTATTTTAGTTACTTTCCTTTCTAATTTTATTTTTATTTACCATTGATATAAAGAAGATAATTTGTAATGTTAATTTGTGGACTAGAAGGTATAATGGTAATTATTAGGAGCAATTACTCATGTGGTTCAAAGTTCATTCACTTACTATCCCAATAAGTGAACATAAGGCATCGAAGTTTGTACCACTTTATCCCAATCAACTTTGCAATAGTAGTCAAGAAACCTATAGAGGACCTGCAGAAGGGAAGATAGTGATCTCACCCCTGGGAAATCATTTGTCTTGAAGAAAGTTGATAAGGTGGCAAAAACATATAATTGTAGCAACAAATTTTATGACAAAACTTAAAGCTAATGGACCATTGAGAGACTTGTGGAAGGTATGAAGAATTTTGTCACTAATATTTTCAAAGCATAGGTGGAAATGAATCCATTGTGAGCACCAAGAATGCGGCTTTCATAATAGCACCAGTCTTTGATAAGCATTATGCTTCTTTTGAAGAGGTAATTTCCAAAAAAAAAAATATCAGCATACAAATGAAGTTATTATGTGCAACATTGCACATTGGCATAAGCAAGTCCAAAAAAGGCATTAATCCTCATAACTCCAACCACAGGCAGGAAGATATGGGAAAATGCTTTTATGTTATTAACTATTATGATTACCAGATCTATGGTTTAATGAAAGACAATAGATCAGAGAACCATATTCTGGAAAGATGGGTTGTTGCTAGTGAAGTTCCTAGTGTAAAATATTGTTTTAGGTACCTTAGTTTGTCAGATTGGTGGGCTATTGAACTATGTAAACTTTATGTTCTTGATAATGTAATATTTCAAAGTTGCTTTGGGTCTTTGTGTTGTCTTTCATTAAACCTAAGATCTAGTAATCGTAATGGTTGATAACATAAAAACATGTTCCTTTGTTTTCTGCTTGAGGTTGGACTTATGAGGATTACTACCATTTTTTGGAGTTCCTTATATGATAGGCTGCAGCGTAGCACATTTACAACAATTTCATTTGTATTGATAAATATTTTGGAAAAGCCACCTCTTCAAAAGAAGCATAAAGTTTAGCAAAGACTGGTGTTACTATGAAGCGACATTCTTGGTCCTCACCATGGATTAATTTCTGCATATGACTTGGAGATATTAGAGCCCACATCTTCCACAAGTCTCTGAATTGTCAATAAAGCTTTAAGTTCTGGTATAATTTTTCTTGGTTGTGGTTATAAGTTTTTTTTTGCGAACTTACCAAAGGTCTTCAATAAGACTATCTACCCTTCTATAGGGGTGAGATGACTTCTACCCTTCTTCAATTCCTCTATGGTTTCTTGACTGCTATAGCAAATTTGATTGGCATAATAAGGGAATCGGCTTGTTTATTCATGTTTCCTTATGTTCACTTTCTGATCTAATAAGTGAATGAACTCTAAACTATGTTGTGTGTTCACTTCTATGATTGAAATTATTGGTCATTTGATATGGATGCATGACGTTGCATTCTTATACATGTGGATACCGGGGAGACACTAATGTTGTTGTTCCAACATATATTGATCAATGACAAAGGCAAAGTGGACAGATGAGGTAGGCACATGCGAGGTTGCTGCCGGTGCTTGAGGATGTATGCTTACTTCCACTACAATATGCATGACGTTGGACCAAGTCGCTCCAACTCCCTTTTTGCTGCACTGCATGTCTTGTGGTAACGATCTATGATTTTCTTTTCCCATAATATCTTAGTTGGACACAAAATTATCTATGGTTCCTTTACTCAAATTGATTCTGTGCTTTGCATCTCCTTGTTAAATTCATAAATAAATTATTTTGTAATTGATATCGCCTGCTCTCAAATTAGGCACTTCACCAAAAGGGTGTGCCAGAGGTAGAAGTAGATCAGGCAACAAGAAGAGTGTTCCAGGATGGCCATGGCCATGGAAAAGAGGCAACGTTTTTTTTGAGAACATAGAGCTTTCATTAATTCTCAGGGGGATTACAATCTGTGCTCGCTAGCTCAACTAGCCAAAGCGGAATTACATCAAGCCAAAAAAAGGAGCGCTCGGTTGTGGAAACCATGGATGCGCACACATGTGCCACTGTGTTTGCACCTCGACGCACCCAACTCACACAAAAATTAGAAAAGTTCTTCCCCAACTCTATGATATCGAAATAGAGGCCACCAATAGAGGATCGCATTGACATTGGATCCTGTAAGAGGGTGGCAAGACCCTGGCAATCAACTTCAAGTGTAACCTTTTCCATCCCGAGCTCTAGTGCCAATTCAAGCCCCTCCTTGGCAGCCAAGGCTTCAGCAGTCAGGGCATCATCAACATCATCAAACCATCTCACCACTGCTCCCACAACTGCTCCCGACTGGTCACGGATGACTACTCTAGTGCGAGCACTGCAAAAACTCGGATCAAAACTGGCATCCGTGTTGATTTTGGACCAGCCCGGCTTCAGCTTTTCCCATCTGGCTGGTGGTGCTGTGAGTTTAGGGCCTCGTTGTGGTCGTAGAGAAGCCAAATCCTCCAACAAATTTGAGATGAACCTCGCCGATGCCCCGGGCTCCCAGACTTTCCGGCCGTGCCGACGTCCATTCCTCCTTGACCACAAAGCCCATGCACCACAGACAACCATAGCCGCCACATCCAGGTTGCAGATCTCCGGTTTTAGCACATCTGAAGCCCATGAGCAGGGGTGCAGGCACGGGATTACCAGCCCCCTCAGCTTCTTCACCTCGATCCAGAAATGTTTTTCCATTGGGCAATCGAAGAAGACGTGGAACAAAGATTCAGCAGGATCACCAAAAACTTCACAATGGCTTTCCTTCTCCACGTGCCTTCTCTTCAGCTCAGCCCGTGATGGCAATGCATTATGTAAAACTCTCCACAAAAATACCTTCACTTTAGGAGGCATGTCCAGCTTCCAGAGGGAGGTCCATGAGGCTGACCCCCCAGACGCTGCCGCTTCCCCATGGCAGACATTGACGTTGCAGTTTATTCTATCTTCAGTAGCTTGTATGCCGACCTGACTGAATATATGCCATTCTTCTCAAAGGCCCAAGCTAGCACATCTTCTAACAAGCACATGCTAGGTCTAATCTTCAGCACCTCTGCCGCCTCAATTGCCATGAATGATTGTTTACAGCATCTTCATTCCAAATCCTCATTCCGGGAATAAAGAGATCATGCACTCGTTTCGCCGTCGCCAGAGGCATTCGAACAAGAGGTTTAAGTGATCTAACCCCCGGGATCCAATTATCTTCCCATACCCTGATGTCGCCTGGGCCAACTCGCTTGATGAGGCCCCGAGCCAGCACATCTCGACCATGAAGAATTGCCTTCCAAGTCACCGATAGGAAATCAGAGTTGTGGTAGTACTTCCCCTTCAGCACCTGTGCACACAGCGAGTCCGGTCTCATTATCAATCTCCAACCTTGCTTGCCCAACATAGCCTTGTTGAAAATAGCAAAATCTCTGAATCCAATTCCCCCATCACATTTTGATCGAGTCAACTTCTCCCATCTAAGCCAGTGTAGCTTATGGTTATCAAGGCTACTTCCCCACTAGAAGTTTGATATTATCGAAGTCAGCTTCTGATAGACAGCCGGTGATAATTTGAAGCATGACATGGGATATGTGGGGACAGACTGAGCATTAGCTTTCAAAAGAACTTCATGAGCAACACAACTCATATTTTTCTCAACCCAACCCCCAACCATTCCTCTCACCCGGGCTGCTACATAGTTGAACGCATCTGAGGCACCATGTTCTGCTGCTGTGGGTAAACCCAGATATTTCTCCCCAAGAGCTTCGGTAGAAATCTGCAGACTCTCATGGACAGCAGCCTTGCTTTCATCATCACTGTTAGGGCTAAAAAAGATGGCCGACTTGCTCTTATTCACCAGTTGACCAGATCCCCGGTTATAGTTTTCGAGGATTGTCACTATCCTATCCGCACCCTTTTTAGATGCCTGAGTAAAGATGAGACAATCATTTGCAAAGAGGAGATGTGAGACCCACGGTGCATGCCGGCTCACCCCCACCCCCTTGAAATGTATAGAGGTCCAATATTCTTGATCATGCATGATAAACCTTCAACACACAATAGGAAGAGGTAAGGCGAAATGGGATCGCCTTTCCGTAATCCTCGAGATGGCTGAAAGCTATCTGAGAAAACTCCATTGACACGGATAGAGAAAGAGACTGTTGTAACACATTTCATTACCAGAGCACACCACGCTTCAGGGAACCCCAAGGCACGCATTGTGGACTCTAGATATCTCCACTCCACCCGATCATAAGCTTTTTCCATATCAAGTTTGATCGCACAGCCTCCATTCTTCCCCTTCCTCTGCCTCAGATAATGGATACACTCGTAAGCAATTAACACGTTATCCGTGATCAAACGACCGGGCACAAAGGCACTCTGCTCGACCAAAACCACCTCATCCAAAATGAGACGAAGACGGTTGGCCATGGTTTTAGAACATATCTTGTAAAGCACATTGCAGAGCGATATTGGCCGATATTGTGAGAGCTCCTGTGGATTGTTGATCTTTGGGATAAGAACCAGCAGGGTTTTATTTACCTCTAGTTGTAGCTCTCCCCCATTCAAAAAAGTTAGCACAGCCAGTAGAACACATGTCTTCACAAGCTCCCAGTGTGTCTGAAAGAAACATGCATTAAAACCATCCACTCTCGGTGCTTTACATGGCGCCATCTGAAATAGCGCTGATTCCACCTCACTTTCTATAAAGGGATTGTCGAGAATATCACACATTCCTTGGGTCACCTTCCTTGGAACATGGCTACAGATCATTTTCGGCTGTAATTCATCTTGTGCCGTGAAAAGTTTCTGGTAAAAATCACACGCCAGCTGCTCCAAATCCTCTTGTTCTATGAAAACTCTACCATTATCACCCACAAGGGACCTGATACAGTTTGTGCGGCCTCTCGCCCGTGCTTTGGCCTGAAAGAATTCCGTATTCCAGTCACCCTCCTTCAGCCATGCAATCCGTGAGCGTTGTTTTTCCATCACCTCTTCCCTGGCGAGAACATCCGAGAGTTGAGTCATAATCTCACGCTCTCTGTCCGTAAGGCCACGGTACAAGGTGTTGCTCCTTTCTTCCTCTAGCTTTGATCTCAAATCCCTCGCTTGTCTCTTGACCAAACCAAAGACGTCATGATCCCAAGATTTTAGAGATTGTTGCAGAGACGAGAGGGCATTGGCAACCATTAAGAGATTGGTAGCACCCGGTCCAGGGTCCCATGCACGATTCACAAATTCCATGTATTCCCCATGAGATTTCCACATGTTTTTATACCTAAAGGGTTTAGGCTTTTGTCGAGCTCGATGTGCAGCCACCACCCGTTGTTGTACTTCAACCACAAGCCCAACATGGTCTGATTCCGCGAGCGGTACATGGTACACTTTCGACTCCCCTAGCTCCTGCATGAATTTATGGTCGCCTAATGCATGATCTAGGTGGGCTTTGACATTCCTTCCCGCCTCCTGGAGGTTGTCCCATGTGTACGGAAGACCATGGAAGCCAAGATCCATGAAGTCACAGTCATTGACCACTTCTTGAAAAGCAGTCATTTGCCATTGCTCCCATTCATTCCTTCCAATCTGCTCCTCGACCGAAAGAACCTCGTTGAAATCCCCCAGACACAGCCATGGAGCAGCCGACTGTGCCTTGAGGAATCTCATCAAAAACCAGCTTTCCTTTCTCCTTTCCCGTCTAGGCTCACCATAGAAGCCCGTCAGCTGCCACTGTGATATCCGCAATCGGTCACAGGACAGTAACACATCGATGTGTGACCTTGACTTGCTCATCTCTGCCACAATCACATCTTGGCGCCACATCAGCACCAAACCACCACTGAGCCCCTCCGACTTCACAACAATGGCATTCGGGAAGCCAAGGTCGCGTTTCAAGCCGAGGGCGCGCTCCTAAAAGAGGCAACGTTTGGCATATCCAAAGCTTCCATGGACATTTGTTTGCTCAGGCATCCAAACAGTGGCAGCGTGGGCAAAGCATGACTCTGGAGAACTGCCGTGCGCGCATTGTGAGGTGGCTTCAGTACCGGGGCTTCAACTGGGCTGTGACCAATTCCATTATCAGCGCCCTCCGTGATTCTTCTGCTTTATTGGCAAGATAGCGCGGTGTATTATTTATTCTTGTTTCTGATGGACATGTGTCAACAGTGGGACAAGAACACAAGACCTATTGCTTTGACATCCTAATTCAGATATTCCAGTTTGGAAAAAGCGATGTGAAATCTGACTCGATGAATAGCGATGAACACCTCAAGTTCAAACTGAGAAGTTTAGGAGGGCGCCTCTGCCTCACCTTCTGTTCTTTTGGTCAGCTTTCATTGATGGAAACTGTGAAATCAAGTATGGATCGTGTTGATGACCAGAGAACACTGGGAAGGAACAAAGTTCATATCGCCGAGGCATTGGCAAACGATGGGAAACATAAATGGCTTTTGTTGCGGTACTCTGAAATGACTGTTCCAATCCAATGGTCACGATCATCTATTACCTCCTAAGAGGTAATAGTATTTATTAAATTTTTATTTTATAAAAAAGGGTAATAAGGAAGGTAAATCTTTTTAAAGATTTGGTTGATCATGCTGTAAATAATATGGAAAATCTTTTCTATTTTATATTTTGTAATTTTGTACGTGAATTAATTATGTACGTACATGTACGTGTGTTAGCGTACACGTATGTGTGTTAGCCGTACATATATTGCGGTAAATAATTATGTATGTGTGTTAGCGTGTTAGCGTGCCAATGTGTACGTGGTGTGTCCATGCATGTTAGCGTGTCTTCTTGTGTGTGTGGTTAGACTGTATAAATTTAATCAAATTTGAATTTATAGAATAACAAAAAAAGTACTATTTATTGATTTTAATTTGAATTCATACACATTTTATGTTTTTAGTGGAATACAAATTCTATGTTTGCAACTGGCCTAAGTTAACGGGTCAAATTTTCATTTATAGAAGACACAAATTAAGAAAAAGGCACAAGGAACAGCTTTTTTGCCGTGATTAGGGGAACGGGATCCCGCGAGGCTCTCCCGTGACCAGGGGCATGCGAGATTTCCCCTCCGGTTATTAGGGGATGCAGAGGTTTTATTTTGTTTTCCTGAATTATTAATTTATTTAATAATTCATTAAATTGTGAAAAATCGATGCTCTAAATCGATTTGAGATATTACCTTCTTATAGGTAAAAGGTGTACATGAGCATTGCTCAACATAAATATTCAACAAAAACATACATAATAGTACATTTGTATGTTAACATTTTTGTATGGAAAATACACTAGTAACATCATTAGTTATTCAGAAAATAGATAGGAAAAAAGGTTTCAGTTGTGTTAAGTGTCGCCAGCTTTATTTGATGCTGGTTGGTAAATCCGACGACACAAAAGGAGGAATAGAGGACATCAGGACAGTGTTCGGTTGTTCACTGCTGCCGCAAACGATTCATTTCGCGCCATCGCCTCATGCGTCGGCCGTCCTGGGACCGTCTGATGGGCTGGAGGCGCTTGGCGCGTCCGCATGATACAACCTAGAGAGTTTACCACTAGGAATGCAAGTAGTGACATCGCCCCTATTTGTTTCCACTTATAATCCCATTCTCGGTGAAAGAAGTGAGAATCCTGGCATCCTGCCAAAGCTTCGATTATTTCTGGTTTTTTGACCGTTGCAAGCAAATCGAGAATCAAGAATAGAGAAAATCGCCACGGTATGATGATTGTAATTGAAATATTGAATCAATTATAAGCAGCCCCAAACAGGGCCATCAATAGGGTGATTCTGTTGTGTCAGTTAACTAGTGTATCTGTATCGTATTTCAGTTGCTTTACTGTCCTAATTAGTTTTTTTTGATGAATTTTGAATGAACTCGTGACCACGAGCAAGCAAACTTTGCTTCCCTTGCGTCTTAACAATAACAATAACAATAACAATAACAATAACAATAACAATAACAATAACAATAACAATAACAATAATAATAATAACAATAACAATAACAATAAGAAGACCAAAACATAGAGGCTCAAATGCAGGATTTTCTTATACGAAACTAAACTGATTCTACATTCTAATTAAAAGGGCTTCTGATTGCAGTTCATTAACCCAATCCAGGGCTTTGCCTTCAGGGCTTAAAACTGTTAGACGCATAAGCAAGCAAGTGATCCATCATCTATGAAGCTCCGAATAGTATTCACAGTGAGCTTTTCGCACGTATTACACCACTCTCCAAACATGAACGGAACGGCTATGAAAAACTTGCCACACGTTGCATCCATCGGCCGATGTCTAAAACAGCCAGGGCCAAAGTACCGCGACGTGGTACAGCCCGGGGCATGCCAGCGCGAAGAGATCCCAATGCACCGCCCGAAAATAGCCACCAGTCCTGCCTATAAAACCCACCAGAAATCACCTCGCTCTCGTCACCACCGCAGCAAGAACGCAAGCACCACCACCGCAGCTCACAGTCACAAGCGCTAGCAACACACCGAGCTTGCCATGGCCCGTGCTCTCGCGCTTGTCGTCATCCTCCTGGGCGCCGCGGCCACCACCAACGCCGCCGACAGCGCATCGAGCTCCTCCACGTCGAGCTCGGAGGCGCCAAGCGGGTCGGCGTCGGCGCCCAGCCCGGCAGGTGCTCCCGCGAAACAACATAGGTCAGCTCTGGTACCTATTTCTTTTTTTTTTTTGACCGAACTGCTCTGGTACCTGTTTCTGGGAGTGGGAAAAAACAACCAATTTCCCACCTGTTGTCATGGAAATGGATATGGGCTCCGTTGTTTACCCCATGGGCGGCAAACTCAGAGTCTGAGTCGACGGTTGGGAAGGTGCACCTGTCCTTGCCATTAATAAAGCACTCCAAGCTGAAAGCGAGTAAGAGACGAGCAACTTTCATTGTTTTAATCGGTCAAAAACTCATACTCATGGATCGGAAGCCCTCCTCTCGTCTATGTGCAGCACGGACTACACCATGGGATTCCAAATGGCTGTAATGTGCAGTTATTGTGTTCCGATGGTGTCTACCTTCGACTGAAGAGGCCACAAAAATAAAAAGTCTAAATCTATATTGGGAACGTATGCTATGCAAACCAGCCTCCCGTGCAAACTATGAAAACTCTAATCAGGACCATCAAAATCTAATCCGATGGCTAGAGGTGGAGGGGTTTAAGTGCTAAAATAACCCATCTTTAGGAATGAAATGAGTAGAGGTTTAAGCGCTGAAATAACCAACCCACCTCTGGCCATCGGATTAGATTTCGGTGGTTTTAATTAGAGTTTTCATAGTTTGCACAAGAGGCTGGTTTACATAGCATACGTTCCCATCTATATTAGGTTGAGAATAATAAAATAAGCTAAAAGATGTAAAAGGTTTTAGGTGTCAGATTTATAATGAGTTAAGTCATTATCATAAGTTGGTTCGGTTACAAACTTGGGGATGAGCTGCTTGCTTAGGAGGGGTGCAGCGTTAGAGGCGTATGTCATGAGCACATGGGGAGAGATGTCATGTGGGGCAAGAGATCCACCCTCACAGCAAAGAAGGCAAGCAAAACAAATCAGGAAAGTGCTACATTGACGCCAAATTGAGAGCTATCCTAGGTGTGCCATTAGTTGGTGCTAATTTAGAAGCTTAGCAAGATAGAATTAGAGGCTAGTGAAACTGAATCCCTCTACTAAACTGACTAGGAGAAATCAGTCTGAAATCTTATCTCTTCACCGAAACACCACAGTTTTTCCAACAAAGGAGAACAGAGGGGAAAAGCTAAGCACAAAATACAGAGTATATCGTAACATTAGAGTTCTACTATTAGCAAAGAGGCACGCCAGCTGCTGCTTGATGCTCCGGTTCATCTTAAATCACGTAAGTTCCTAGATAGAACCAAAAAAACCATCAGGAATTCTATTCAATCACCTTCGGCAACTGCAGTGCAAAACTTGTATGGATATACCTGTATAGTTGGACCGGTATACATGCCAGTTTGCATGTGGACATTCACTTCAGTGTTTATGGCCTCCAACCATGCATAATTATCTGGGTTACCAGCTACCTTTGTGCGTCCACCTGCTGGTGTTGGAGCATCAAGTGACCATGAGAAAACAAAAATATGCTGCAAACAGAAACACTATACTGCTTACTGCCGCCTACCACTAAAAACAGTTACAAGATTTCCAAAATGGCAAAAACTAATCCATGAAGATGGTTTTCATGAAATGTGAATAAAAAGACAAAACAAAAGGACAACACCTATTTAAAGTACCTAAAACACCAGTGGCAACACTAATAGCAAGGCAATAGGATAAAGGAAGATAAATCCTAATTTGCACCGACCCAGGCCACAGATCAAATTACACAACCCATAGTGGTGGGCATGGGATTCTTGGCATATGACGAAGACCTGTCACCATTCATGATGGCTAATCATCCAATGCATAAGTGGTCCTGGAGATCTATGTACCTCATAGGCTGTCATATGCAATGAGAGCCATTTCTAAGAATGTTAGGTTTCTCTATTCTCTATTACTGTATTTTGTCTATTGAACATGAGCTCTTTTACCATGTTTCATTGAACTGTAGTCTACAGAACCTTAGAAATGCTCCAGTCATGGTAGGCCGCCGATTTTTACTGCCTCCATTCTCTGATTTTATGTTCATTATTATTATACTAGGCTTCTACCCACCCAGCCATACCTATTATGAGCAATTAGGCTTGGGTAAGGCCAACTCAATCAACCTATTTAATTATTTCATATAAATCAATTGAGAGTGATCATAACAATTCCTCAAGAATCATGGTTCATCCCACCTTATAAAGCAGATCCTCTGGACATTTGTTTTCTAAAAAATACATATATCTATGATGATTGTTATATTGCTTCCACCAAATAAACAGAATGAATGTCTTATGGTCCAGCATTATGCCACAGAAACTGCAGCACACATCATCAACCAAACCTTAGTGCAAGGCAGTAATATTGTTTTTCCCATTATGTCTGCTGAACTGCAGCACCCATCATCAACCAAACCCTAGTGCAAGGCAGTAATATTGC
>JALGXP010000038.1:0-143418 GCA_023333625.1 Bothriochloa decipiens | reverse complement strand
GGGGGGGTGGCGGTGGCGGAGGCGCGGGTGGAGGGAGGGGCCGGCGGCGCGGGGGGTGGAGGGCGGCGGGGACGCTAGTGCAGGGGGGGCGGCGGCGCGGGGGGTGGCGGTGGCGGCGGCGCGGGGGGAGGGAGGGGGCCGGCGGCGTGGGGGGTGGAGGACGGCGGGGACGCTGGCGCTGGGGGAAGGGGGCCGGCGGCGCGGGAGGGAGGGGGGCCGACGGCGGCGGCGCGGGGGGTGGCGGTGGCGGCGGTGCGGGGGGAGGGAGGGGGCCGGCGGCGCGGGGGGAAGGGGGCTGGCGGCGGCGGCGCGGGGGGAGGGGGAGGGCAGCAGGGATGGCGGCGCGGGGGGGAGGGGGCCGGCGGCGCAGGGGGGAGGGAGAGTGGATAAGACGCAGACGGGCGGGCGGTGTTTTAACTCTCGCCTTTGCCGAGTGCCAGGTAGAAGGCACTCGGCAAAGAGGGCACTATTGCCGAGTGCCACGTCGAAGGCACTCGGCAAAGAGCCTCTTTGCCGAGTGTCAATTATGGCACTCAGCAAAGATTTAATTTTTTTTTGAATTTTGAATTCAAACTTTTTCTGTAGCCCAAGTATATTGTATTGAAGCACATGTTCGAATTTGGGTCCTTTTTATAATATTTTGCTATATTTTGTTCATTTATTTCATTTATTTGAATTTTTCACGATAATCCAAGTTTGAACTGCTGGTGCATAAAATAATGAGACGTAGCCATTCAAAAAATGGTATTCACGTTGGAGAGTGTATTTGAGGCCGTGTCCATAAACTCACCCAAAGTTTTACACGCCTTGTCCACAAAAACGACCATCCAGGTGTGGTAGAAGTGTTTATAAATTATATAAAATCCAAACGAAGTCCGAAAATGATGAAACTTGTCGAGGTGTGTTGTCATCGCATGTCGAGGCTATGATAAAAATTTGAGAATGTTCGAAGCAAGTTGAGACGTCGGATGTCTACAACCTAGACATCTCCACATGTGATCACCTTGTGATCACATGTGGAGATGCGTGGGTTTTAGGCACGCGACGTCACAACTTGCTTGAAACTTTCTCAGTTTTTTACCACAGCCTCCACATGTGATGACAACACACCTCGACAAGTTTCATCATTTTCGGACTTCGTTTGGATTTTATATAATTTAAAAATACTTTTCCCGCACGTAACTCGTCATATTACGACACTAACATGGTCGTAACTTCATGCGAGTTCCTGGATACAGAATATTATGAATACAATCTTTTGAATGACCAAATTCTATTATTTCATGTACCTGCGGTTCAAATTTGGAGTTGTCGAAAAAATTTAAAGAAACAAAATTAATTAAAGAAATATAGCAAAAAAATTCAAAATTGTCCCAACTTTTGAAATTGTGATGTATTTACTGTATCAAGGCCCCACAAAAAAAGGGAAGAAAAAAACAAAAAAAATTATTCTTTGCCGAGAGCCAGAGCCGGCACTGGGCAAAGAGGCCTTTGCCGAGTGCTGGCCCTCGCGGCACTCGGCAAAGAGGCCTTTGCCGAGTGTTGGCCGACGTGGCACTCGGTAAAGGATTTTATTAAAAAAACATAAAAAACCTTTGCCGAGTGCCGGTCGACGTGGCACTCGGCAAAGGATTTTATTAAAAAAACCTTTGCGAGTGCTGGCCATCTCGGCACTCGGCAAAGGTGGTGCCTAACGGCAGGGCGTTCGGCAAAGGGGACAGCCACGGATGCCGTTTGTCCAGGCCCCACTTTGCCGAGTGCGCCTCTTTGCCGAGAGCCTGGCCCTCGGCAAAGAGCCCTTTTGCTGAGTGCTTTTCTTTGCCGAGTGCTTGACACTCGGGAAAGAAGTCTTTGTCGAGTGTTGTTTTTGACACTCGACAAAGAGCCTCTTTGCCGAGTGTCCATGTTTTAGCTCTCGGAAAAAATTTTGGCACTCGACAAAGATGACGTTTCCGGTAGTGGTCCATGGCTTCTACGCGTTCCCGGAGCTCGCTGATTCCGGCAAGCTCATCGAAGACATGAAGCTGTTCGTCGACGATCATAGGTCTAAGAGCCCTCTGGTTTCGGCGAGCTAGCTAGGTGCATGTGCATGGTCTCAGATCGACTCCCGTGAACCATGTCTCAGATAGTATAGTATAGATTACCAGGGGAGTCCAGTGAATTTCATGTACATCTATATCTATACCTATCTATAAAGAGATAAAATTTCTTCACCTTTTTTCTTTCACCTCTCCGTACCCTATATGTTTACGGTTAGAAAACCATAATTAAAACCATAATCTTTTCCTAATACTTAATTGAAGAAATTTCTCTTCGCCAGAAACTTTCTGTCCGCCAGCCCAATTGCGCCTTAGTCTGTCCGTTCATATAGGAAAACAAATACCCGAAGCCCTCCCGTCCGTATAAGAAAACAATACCGGAGCCCTCCCGTCCGTAGAGAGAAAAAAGGAAATAAAAAAGCCGGCCCTCCAGTCCGCACATTAAAATAAAAATTAAAAATAATAAGGAAAATAAGGAAAATAAAATAACAAAATAGAAAAAAAGAAAAAAAGTGTGACGGCTGTTTTGCAAAATCAATAATAGCAATGATAATTTTGCAAAACGATGACAATTTCGCTACATATTATACGCAATGTTATAAGTTGTTCAAAGAGTGGCGAGTGAGTTCATCATCTAATTCGGAAAGGAGTTGTTGCCAATAATAGAAAAAAATGGAGGATTCCATATAAAAAATTTGATGCAGTAAAATTTTATCTCAAAATATATATACAACAAATGATATAGTAAAAATTCTGTAGGGTTCATGCCTAGGACGTTTGATGGCTACATCAGATTATTTTGGTACGGGCTACGGTTGTCTGGTTCCCACATGGCACGGACTGCCGTGAGGTCCCAACTGAAGAACTCTGTCACACTCAAACAAAGCGACCATGGAGGTAGTGGTCGAGAGCAGCACAGACCACAACGGTGAGGAGATTATCATAGCGGGCCATACCGATCGTGCAAAGAGTATCTGAGTTCGCAATCTACTTCAACAAGGAGTTGGTGGCAAGAATAGAAAAAACTTGAGTGTCCCAATCGAAAAAATGGATATAATATGATCTCAAGATATTTACGTAAACTTCAAGGATCCCAATACAAAGTATTTTGTTAGTTGCTTGTGTTTTTAAAAAAAATAACAAAAAATATAAAATCCATATAAAATCGAAGTCAAATCTAAAATTTCTAATTCAAACTTTGTTAAATTCCTTCTAACCATAGAGTGTAACTGTGTGTGAAATGAAATCTTAAAAAGCCTAAGGGCATATAAAAAAATAATAGATAGTATGCTCCAAAGGCAGTTTAAAAGTTATAAAATTTATAAAAAGTTATCAATACAAACAGACTGGAAGAGACTCAATGTTAGGGTTGTACTTAATCTGTAACGTAAGAATTGGTATAAAGATGAATTATTTTGAATACGATATAAAAATCTAAATGCATTTGGAAATAGTTTAAGTCCCTAGTGAAAAATATTTGATAAATTTTTATTATTTTCTAAAAATGATGAAACTCATTATAATAGATGTGGACAAAATTCGTAATGGCACGGGTATTTTGTCTCTTTATTATTAGACATCGATTATGACCAAGCCTCCAGGTCGCCCAAAGTGCCCGCGACGTGCTTCAGCGCCGCCATCAAGGTCCGCTTGTACAGGTAAGACGGTGAGCTTGGCTAGCACGAATTGATCCAAGTGGAAATCAGATCAAGACTCCGCGCCCCGGCTTCCGCAGTCTGCACTGCCAACCAGGTCCACTTGTCCAGGGGAGGCGACGAGTTTGGCTAGCTGATGCTACGAGGACCTCGTCCGCGTTGGACTGGACGTGGAAGGCCATGATGGCGGTAGCGAGGCACACAAGGACAAATGAATAGGAGCCGCCACTAGCGAACGGGAGCCGCCACTGGCCTTAGCGCTGCTGTTGAAGGCAGCTGCTGCCACCACACACTGTAAAATAAACATGTGACGCCGCTAGCACATAGACATAGCCGTCTATACTCATGATTTATATTCATACGAACTAGATAGCATATGTGCAATTAACATACACTATATGATTTTAAAGTATACTAAAATAAATGACATAAGTTATAATTTTCGTTGTAACGTACATTTGCTAGAACATATATATGCACTACCAGCAACCTCGTCGTTCGCCGTTGTTGCGTTCCTTGCACTGCACCGTGCACACACTGATGGTCGAATGAAAACCACCCGTCAAACTATACAAATAAATAAAGCCATCCTGTTATGTATATACTTTCATATATATTGATGGTCCAGTCACTTACGAAACATATATCTCGATTATTTTCTATGATACGCAGCAGCGGATCTATCTAGGATTTTGGCGATGATAATACAAGTTTATTTGTGGTCAATCTAAATGTCACGCGAGTGAAATTTGGTATCTGGTCACTTGATTTTGGACGGACGAGATGAAGTCCTAATCACCAACCGCACACATGAGCTGCTGCCGCGTGGCCTTACCGAGTCCACAAGCTTTTCCACCTGCAGCACTCACGGGTGTCCCTTGTGACCTTGTCTCTCTCCCCATCCCCTTCCTCTGGTCCAGAGCAAAAGCACTGACCGCCATGGCCAGTCAACGCCGAGCTCCCAACCGCCGCCCAGCTTCACCTTCCCTGGCTGCTCGCACAGCGGACCTGCTGCCCCGACGCCGCCGCCGCCGTGCTCCCAACCAAAACCACCAGCTTCACCTCCCCTAGTTGCTCGCCCAGCCGAGTTGTTGTCCCAGCGCCGCCATCTGCCAGGCACCAAGCTACTGCGGACGTCGCACGTCGAGCCTCTGCCGTTCGGTCGTCGCTATTGCCCGACCGAGCATCCGCGCCTGCTAGCAACCATCACCACAGTCTCGTGCAATTGATTCAATCTGCTACATCCCGGTGTAGCAAATTTTAGTCAATTGTTCTTTTTATTTTTTACAGTTTATTTTTATACTTTTTACTACTTCAACTGTGGTATAAGTTCTGTGCTACTGTGGTGTAAGTTTTGTCATTTGAATATATTTGTGTATATTTGTATCTCTCTGTAATTTTTTAACAACTTGTTATTTGAATAAAATTTATCTTAATCTTTAATTATCTGTAAAAAGCTTTTAATTTTCCTACTATAAAAAATTATTTGTTATTTGTATCTAATTTGCCTTAATCTGTAAATATCTTATAATTTTCCTAATATAGAAAAATATCTTTTATTTGAATCTTGGTTTTCATTGAATTTTATTATCTGAATTTTCTCATTCATTAGATTAAGATCTTGTGGTTATAAAATTCAAGTGACACATGTATTTAGGTCAGTTAATTTTTGATTACTTCATAATCGAGTGACACCTGCATTTGTATCACTCAAGTGACCGTCTACCCTGTGTCACTTGAGTAAAAGGTAGACAGACCCTTTATTTGTGATTTGGTAAGTAAATCCATTAAACACTTAATGGTAATAAAAAAACCTGCACAACTCTTGGTTACAATAATCGCAAAAAAAAAAAATCTCGGTTACAATAGGTAGAAAAACCATTATAATAGTTCAAAATCCCTGATGATCAGAGAAATCCGTGATCGCTGCGGCTATCCCATCTCCCAAATTAAGCTAGCTTCACCAACTCTTGGTTGTCCATTTCAAATTGCACTCTATATGAATGTCTAGCACTAGTGGAGAATCAACATTTGGTCGATGGCCAAAGAGTATTTAGTTCCGGGTTCGAAATTGCAACCGTGACTAAAGATGGAGTGGAGGTATCTTTATTGAAAGGAAAGGTGCCCTAGTATTTATTCTAAGGAAACTGTTCTCTAGCTCCTGTAAATAGATCCACGTAAATCCTAGTACGAAAGAGTTGAAGTGGGAGGTATCTTGAGTTCAAATCTCCACTAGCTCCTGTACTATAGTGCAGGTCACCAGCAAGAATATATGTATATAATGCCCTCTTTACACACTGTGGCTTCCGCGTGTTGTCGACCGGGATTACATCTAAGTGCAGGTCACCAGCAATAATAATGCCCTCTTTACGGTGGCTTCCGCTGTCAAAGCATCCATGCCGCAGGGGTACAATTTCTGTTCTCTTCCACCAATGAAATTCCTTGCCCGATCCCGGATGACAGCTCCGGCCGGTTCCACCTTGACCAGGTTCGGAATAAATCCCCATGTACGTTGCATTTGAAGCATCCCTGCGCGGTGCTTTCTGCTTTGGTTTGTTGACACCGACAATCACTCCATCATGAAAAAGGGGTAAAGTCCTGGTTACGAAAAAAAGATTTTACGGGTTATGCAGAAGCCATCTCATATGCACTGGCCCATACCCATATTGGGTTCCTCGAACGTACTGCATGGTAACAAGAAGTCTATCGACATGCTAATGTCATATCATTATTTATAAAGACTTTATTTTTGGTAACCTTAGCTACAGTGTTACCGTATATCTACATTGACAGGTCCACCACAGGCTCATGTTAACGGGTGCACTTTACCTTACCGGACCTGTTACTGTTACCAGAAATCCGATATGCTCTTAAACAGGTTCGCTACTGTTTATACATGTTAATGTGTGCCGGGCACTCAAACATGCTCCTAATAAACGGGTTCATTGGCGCTTTTTTGACCTGCTAACTTTTGGGTCTGCTATTGTTATCTGCTCCTAAACGGGCTCATTGACGCCCTTACATGGATCCTACCTAACATCTAATTCTTTTTTACAAACGGGTCGTCCTTGCTCCTAGAGAGTCGTTATTTTTTTTTGTGCCGCTTTCTTTTCTCCTTCCCATGTTGGGCACACACTAGTTTTTTTAAGACTTGGTTGAAAAAGGTTTAGCTGCTAAACCGTGTGCATCCTAATGAAATTCTGATTACACTACTACTACTGTGTTTCCTTATAATAAGTACTTCAAAATAAGATTCACGTAGATCTATTTAGACAAATTTAAATTGACCAACATTTATTTTATGAAGATAGAACATTCTCTTTTTTCCAATACTCTCTAAATATTGAAGAACTTGCATGCAGCCTCCAAGCCACAACCGCGGTATGAGTTCTGATCTCAGACTTTGTTTGGGATCTGCTTGCCCCTTCGCGTCAACAAGGAAAATGTGGACGAGAATGGGTTTAGAATTAGAATAGAACGAGGACCCTATAGAACAAATAGAGGAAAGGGCAGAAGGGGGAAAAGTAAAGTCTAATACAGGTGATGCCCCGTTGAGGCTGTTTGCCACCTCGAGGATGGCTGCCTTGATGCGCACCTTCCTCGGTAGGGACGGCTTGCGGCGGGTGGTCTTCTTGGAGCTGCTGGCCATTTCTTGTTTGATTTGCTTTGGGATGGGGGGTTGTCGAGTGTGTGCATATAGCCCGGTATAAATACTTGCTAGGAGGTACGTAATGCCTCAAATAATTCTTTAGATTAATTAATTGATTGATTGATTAACAAAAAGAAAAAAATTATAGTCGAATCCTCAAGTCATAAAATAGAAACCAGCAGCGAGTGCCTCTCCCGGCCCTTTTCCATGGTCCAAAAGTTGCACACGTTAAACCAGCAGGTGCTTGCCCTTCCCGGCCTTTTCCACGGTCCAAAAGGTTCACACGTCAACGTTTTTGGGCATGACAAATGATGCACACGTTATTATCTGTCTAACCGTCTTAATGAACTCTTAATAAAACACGTGCACGAAAAGAGACATGCACATGCACATCACGTTATCATCCACTCACCTCATGCTTGCACACCCACAGGCTAATCACCGACGAATCACATAGGTCAGACGACGACGACTGGTTACTTGGGTTATATATGCACCATAGCCCCCTTAGCCTGAATAAGGCTATGCATTTTGCTGATGTTTGGTTGTCTGTGCCAAATCTTAAATTGCATAGAGGAATGCATTTTCCATACGTTTGGTTGCCGGCATAACAAATGATATTCTCATCCGGCCCCTTCATCTGAGTAGGTAACCTTAAGCGCTCATCATTTTTGTTATCTTCCGTAAATAAAAAAAATAAAGAGTGAACAATTTTTGATGCGACAATAGTTTTTTTTCGTCTGCCTCCGTTCCTGCGATCCTCCACCCTCATGCACGCCCTCCGCCTGGGCTCGATAAAAAAAAAATTACGGTAGGAAAAAAAAAGGGAAACTCGCCTCTGACCAACGACCAATTTGGAAGTCGCACATTCTGCTTCTCCCCCGAAATCTCTCCCTGCATATACAAAAGGAAAGAAACAAACCCATTTATCACTGCATGCAAAAGAAAAAAAAAAAGCAACCGCACGCAATCAGCTCGAATCCATCCATACATCCCACAAATATCTCTTCACAAATCTCATCTCTCACAAATAAAATCTCTCACAAAAATAATAAAAAGAGTAAAACAGGGACACTTTTACCGTGCCGATAAAAACACCGCTCTGTCGTCCTGCCCACCCGTGCGATCATCTTCCCTACTTCCGTAAAAAATTTCGTCGCCAGTTGGACCAGATTTCCAGGGTCAAAACTAGAAGCCGGCATCACGCATCATCTCATCCCTACCCTACGACAAATCTGGAAATGTCCTATGATCGTGCGCCTTCATCGTGGTGACGGCGAGACCATGAGACGGAAGGTGTTGTTCTCCTCAATCTACGAACCATCGATCGGCCTCACAGCAGTCAGCACCCGCCGGAGTTGCGCCACCGGACGCGCTGCCTGGAAGATCGCCCTTTGGCCCGCCGCGGCCCCGACGCCACGGAGCAGGATCGCCAGGTTTGCCAATCCCTTCTCGTCCCTTCCTGTTGGGTGAAAGTACTAAACGATCACCGGACCTTAATTCACCGCCAGGTCTGCGTGTGCTCACTTTTTTTCTTTCTTTTTTCGGCTTCATCAATCACCGTGTGAATTACTAACCCTGTGAAAATTGTGAATTACAGTACTGAGCAAGTTTCAGTCATCATTGTTTATGAGCTGACGGCCAAGGTTGGTTCATGTTGTTTCAGTCATCCATGTTTATTGATCTGATAAATATAAATACTAGCCTGCTGATGGCCGGCTGCTTCTGCTACCTGGTGGGCTTCATGGCGTGTTCACTTGAGCATTATTAAGAATTTTTATCTTGCAATTCAGTCAACCTTCTCAGTTCTTCAACATTATGACAGGTGCTATTTTGGTTTTAATGAGATGCTTGTTCTTCAACTAAGCCATGCGTTCTTGTTCGATCATGCTGGACAATAAGGCCTGAGTGGCGACAACTCACGCGAGGGAAGTTCAGGATCGACGCCGACATCGTGCTTGACGTAAGTGTAGCCACCATTTGCCCTTCTGTTTCAATTCTTGGACTAAATGGCTGTTTGTTAGAGTTCCTCAAATTCAGTTGTGCATGCAGTAAATTTAGTTTTTCACTGTCAGTCATCAGATCTTCTTAATTCGCACACCTGAATAAATAGGATTAGGAGTCTGTCTTACTTAAAACAGTGTGCAATACATTTTCAAGGGACAGGCAGCTACTCCTTTTGGTCCTGCTTCTTTGGTGATGTCAGTCGTATTGTTGAATGCAACCTTTGTCAACCATAGTAGAGTTTCTCACCATCGGTACAAATTTGTTTTAGCAATTATTGTTACCTTTCTAAAAAAATAAAATCTTGATTGGTAAGCTTACGCTTACCTATCTTTGATGTACAACTCTCTTCTGCTAACTTCATATCATATATAGACCTATGTGCATTTACCTATAAAATACTAAAAAGCAAACAATGGGTAAAGAAATAAGTTACCCTCATAGCTTATTTCTTTTGACACGTTTAGTTCTCTATTATTGGACTTATTTCTGAAATTACCAGTTAGCCCTTGCTCTTGATTTCTCACTGCTACATACTAATTATCACCCCCTTTCTCTACGTAGTTTGCGAAAGATGTGCACACGAGGAAATGAACTGGCTTCTTATCAATGAGTATTTTAGCCATGCACAAATTTCAACTTGTAGTATTGACATTCCGAACACCACACTTGCATTATTATTTTTTAACAATACAATAGTTCATGCTCAAACTATCGGGGCATTATTTGTTCATTGTTGCTCAGTAGAGTTGTTGGGCCGGTGACGCCATGCTCTCGGTGACTCCGTTAGATGAACTTTGTTTTTAATTAAATGCTAATTTAATATTGTTATTTAATTTTATAGCGTTGTTATCTTATTGTGTGATCTGTGTGTTTTTTTATAAAAATTTATTTGTCCGGTAGCAACATGGACATGCTGCCTAGTGGTTTAAAAGGAGTGACCGCCGATGCTCTGTACAGGTTGGCACGTTGTAAATGTCACGTTGGCACGTATGCAAATCACATCCATGCAAATTCAAGTGTATTGATTCACACGTAAGATACAAATTCAAGTCAAAAGTTAAAGATTTACATATTAGCGGCCAAATCACGTATTCATCAATCAAATCTAAAAAAGGATTTTTTTATATCTAAAATTTTTCTAGTTTATCCTACTTTATGAATAAAAAATCAAATGAATGTATATGTCGCATAGTATATACTGCAGGTAACATGTGATAATTATCTTCTGACGAGAATAAATAAATAGCTCACGGTCATTTGGGTGTATCACAGCAAAGTCTTCAGGGTTACTAGAAATGCAGTGTTGCTTGCGGCAGGTGGCGTGCTTCCATGGGCACATTCGTACGTGGGCTCCACAGGGTAGGATGCTCCTGTGCTGCAGTCATTGCTTGCGCCAAGCTCCACAAAGGTTCTCCGGCAGACAGGGTCTTGGGCCCTCCCTCTGGAAGCTAGGTCTTCACTATGGGCGGCCATGGGAAGCATCCCTCCGTTGCTTGTGGCCGCCGTTCATGGCCCACGGCTCCGAACTATTAAGGATCTAGGTAAGGGTCTGTTTGGCATGGCTCCAGAGCCGAACTTCACCCTAGAGTCAGGTGGAGCTAGTCAAACACCCCAACTCCAGAAAATATTAGAGCAGCCCAACTCCATGGAGTTATTGGAGCTGTAGTACAAATTTTCGGAGTACCTCCTTATCTACTCCAAAACTGACCGAAATAGACCAAGACATGGGGTTGCGGTGAAATTACTCGCAATTGCCACTGGTTACACAACCGAAACGTTTTCTTTTCTATTCTCCGTCCTTTCCCTCCCTCCGTTCACGAGCACCCCTTCCCCCCACCCGACGCCCCCTCTTCCCCCTGACTCCATGTGTGAGGCCGCGCGGTCGCGAGAAGTCACGCGGTGCAGCCTCCCTTCCCCGGCCACGAGCAGGCCGGGCGGCGCCGCCCCGCCTCCCCCCTCCTCCCTTCCCCGGCCACGAGCCTCCCTTCCCCGCCCCTCCCTCCATCCCCCACCACTTCCCTAGAGAAGGACGAGGTCTCCTCCATCCCAACCCTAACCCTAGTAGAGGAGAAGAAGGAGAATGTCGCATGCACCCCTCTGACGTCGCGCGTAGTGGAAGGAAAAGGACGACGTGAAGGCCCCCCGACGCCTCGGCAAACTCCCTCAACCTTCCAAGGTATTCCATCCCCATCTCTATGCTGTGTTATTTTAAAGAACAGTGAGTTGGTTTGGAGAACATGCTGATTATCTTGTGCTAGTGGAATTTTGGGATGAATTTGGAGCTCTATAGTTCATGTTCTGAATTGTTGTGTTTAGTTGGTATAGATGCCGAAAATTGATTGGAACGTAGAAAATGTTGGCGTTTCTTAACGTCGTCACAAAAGATAGACTAAAAGCCCATCCCTAGTAACGACACTAGAAACGTGTGTTGGCATCCTTAACCACCATTACGTCAGAAGAGTAACTCTCGGCCCTTAATGGCACTGACCAAGGTATTGCAATTCTGGTAATAATAGTTAGAAGTGCTGGATTGGTCTTCCTAACCGTCATTACTTACGAGAATGAAATCCTGTAGCATGGAGCCATGGGGTGCACAAGAATTACAGCCCTTAAGCAATGGTACTTAGGTACGCCAATCATGATAGCTCAGTATGAATTTATAATAAATCCGCAAGCATACGGAACTATCATTGTAACATTTCAACCCGTGAGTATTCAGGGGTGTCGTATTTATAATTTCCCGTAGGAGGGCAAGATGAATGCATCTAGCTTTGGTATAAACATGATCACTTATTGAGTGCATAGGTAGACATAGCATAGGCAGGGATAAATCATAGTTCAAAGACAGTGGACACACATCTGAGCCAACCTCAAGGATAAAAGATAAATAAAGAATAAAAGAATAAATCTAACTGAGCAGGCATTGGTCTTATACAGTTATGCAAAGAACCATTAGTAAACATCTAACTAGCATGTCTAACATCAGGACTAAGTCTGGGATGACAGGGAGATCCCCGCAGCTGGTCTGCCAGCCAATAGAGACTTTACGAACTCCTACTCAATACCCGAACGTGGAGGAGTGCTTGGGATGGACAGGGCTGTCACCACCTGCCCACCTACCCCTCTGCCCGTGGGGCACTGACATATCCGCCGATCTCCGCATACCCGGGCACCACGCCCGTGTAATTGGAAACAACTCCTAACCCCCATGGACCCCACCCCTTCGGAGTGATAGGCTAGGTTAAGAGCAACCGAGAAGACACGACGAACCGTCACCTCATCCCTAGTTCTTCCTCTATTCATACTAATTCGATGAACGATGAAGAACAACGATGAACATGTCAAGAACATAACACATAAACTATATGCTAGTTCATATATCCTGATCATAACATGAACTGACTATACTCTAGTTCATATGCATTGTTGTATAAATAAGATAAGAACTTAAACTTGGAAGAGAACATTGTATTCATACCAAGGTGTTCCTCCTCTTCCAAGGAGACAAGCGCTCCTTGCTAGCTCTTGCCTTGCTCTACTACTAAAACTAATCTAAAGAGTACAAGTGAGAGATGAGGTGAGTGGCTCCAAATAATGATGTGTGTGTTGGAGGGGAGCTCCCCCTCTCTTTTATAGTCCAACTTGGTCAGTTTCGGTGTAGGAAAATATGAAAGCAGGTGAAACCGACGTGGGGGAACCTCCTACAAACCGCCTGTGGAAGCTGGACCCGAGAGGGGCCACTTGGGGACCGACCGCCCCGGGGGTGGCCGCCCCCCTGGTGGGCCCATCTGGCCACCGCCTTCGCGTGGTTGGTTCCTCTCTGGGCCTGGACCTCTACTGCGGTTACAATCGGGCCCAGGTCTAGACCAAAGGTGGGCTTCTCTTCTTCTTTTTGTTGCGCCTTCTCTGAAATACGAATTCTAGTATGCGCTTTCTTTGTGGTTTTTGTGTATTCCACGTGTCAGACCTACAAATCACATCTACACCAAAGCTTATGGAAATGTTAGATAAAAACCCTACCTACTATTTATTTTAGTAACATATTGGCGGTTAAAAATAGACTTTAAGGACCGCCAACAACTCCCCCACACTGTACCGTACATGGGTTTAATTTTATTTTCTAATAAATTTGCACATACTCAATTTCCCAATACTGTACCGTACATGGGTTCAATTTCAAAGCAAACAACTGAACAGTAGCAGGTGGATATGTCATTGAAAGGAAGGGTAAAGTGGGCAACCATAATTCTAAAACACAACTCTAGAGTTCAGAGTGCCATTCTAGACAAACACCCTCGACACACAGCTCCAACTCCACTCAGAGCCAACTCCAGCTGAATTTCTGGAGTGGAGCTGCTCTGTATGGAGTTGGAGCCATCCCAAACACGCCCTAAGGGTCCAACTCCTGTCTGGCTATAGATGGCTTGGACATGGTCTATGTACAATGGTGGTTTCTGGATGAAAGCCTTGCTCCATCCCCTGTCGGTGACTTGGCGTTGATGGTAGATGGGACCCCTTGGTATCATGTTCCTCTCAAGAGGTGTCACTGTTAAACCACTATTGTGGTCTTGTGCTTTGATATGTGTGGCCCTTGAATTCCTGTACACAATGCCAGACCTCAATGGCAAGATGCACATACGAGGTTGCATCATGAAGGAGCAGATGCTCAAGTATCACACCACACTCCTCTTCTCTGTGCATCAGGGGTGAAGCTACATAGTCCTTAGGGGGTGCATGGCACCCCCTAAAATTTGAAAAAAAACAGTGGTTTTGTCTAGATGTTTACCATATATGCACCCATAATATTAAAGTCCATGCACCCACAAGGCTAATTGCACCCCCTCTACTCTCCTCTAGCTTCTCCACTGCTGCGCGTATTGGTTGTGTGACACTGTGGCAAGCGCGCCAGAGATCGGCACACACCAGTGACAGCCAACCGTTCGCGTGCAGGACTGCAGGGGCACACACCTCTGGCTGTGCTAGAGTCCGCGGGTGCGAGAGCTAGCACGGATGCAGCAACATGTGCAAAACTTGTGTTCCAAAACCGGTTCGGAGTCTTTGGACCCCTAGCGACACATTTTTAGTTGGTTTAAGAAAAATAGTCCTCTCTCACGAGGACTAAAACAAACTAGTCATCCTAAATTAAGACCCAATCAAGTTTGCAAAGACTAGAGGCTAATCACCGCTGGACGTCCATTGTTGGCATCCCTCTCTTCTTCACCAACTACAAGACTGCACGCTGCCAAGCAAGGTGTCAAAAATTTGAATAAAGCAATGACTTAGAAAATGTCATACTAATGATATGATATATACCAGAAAATCAACACCAAAAGGTCTCATAACATATCCCAAAGATAATGCTAAAAAACATAACCCAAAAATACCATCTAGAAGTCACGCTCAAAACTGGTTGACAGGCCTACGACCACGGTATCACAATTCAACACTATATAACAGGTCCCACGTCAACTGCATCACTAGGCATCTCTTTGTATAACAGCCCCCCTGGGCCCACTACATCACCTCATTGCTATCTAAGAGACCCATCTGATACTATACCTTCCTAAAACTTGTGTTCCTGTGCTTCTTCTTTCCCTCAGCTTCCTTGTGACTTGAGCTGCCTGGGTGCGAATGAGGGATAATAAATACGAGATAATGATAACAAATATATACGAGATCAAATGAATTAATGGTCGATCGACCATGGAGGGAGGAGGTGGCGTACCCTGATGGTGGGGCAGATTTAGTTTTGTCTCACTGATTTAGTTTTTGCGTAGATCACATACCATATTGTTTTATTCAAATCAAATGTTTAGTGTATCAAACAAATAAATGGCAATGGTATTTATTAGATACACTAATAGTTCACAACCATAACACTACAATCAAATATATAACATAGGTGGATTTTTGTTGTTTCTCTAAGACAAGTGAATCAAACAACACCACCATATTATTCAATGAAACAAACAATCAAAATAATAGACAAATAGAATAAATGAAGACAAACAAGGTACATTTACTTACAGCCTAAACAATCTCTATATATTTATATAGACAAACTATGAATGGGAGGGTAGAGAGAGCTCGGTGGTGGGGATACGTTAGGATTTGAGACAAGTAGATGGCACTTGCCTTCGTGTCTTTGGGCACTATATATATAGCCAATGGTTAGTTACAAATGGACCCTTTGTGACGGTGGATTTTGCATGCCATTATACTAGCACTAATTAGGTCTCTTCTAGGAGAGACTTGGCACATATATCTTATGGGCTCCCAGCCCAATAGGAACAGCACTTTAAATCGTCACACGAACAATTCAACCTATATATGGGCCTACCGCCCACCTGAGCCTCTGGTAGAATGCAAAGCTCTGTTTCCCTTGGTCAGCGCACCATATCCCAAACCACCGGCCGATTGGTCGATGATCCACCGTGGGCATGTAGGAGCTCCGTTTGTTTCTGACGTGCTTAGTGTGGAGAAGTGGAGAATAGGAGGCGGATGTTATGCATGTCTATCTGCTTCGCGAAAGTTTGTTGAGGATAAGTGGACTCTTTCCCAAGACTAGATATGCTTGTTTGGTTTTTGGAATCTTGGGCCATCCTGAGATGGTTTGATTATTAGGCTACACGAATAAATAGACTTAGTTGGGCTTTGCTATACTCTTGTCTTTTCTCAGTTAAATTGGTTGTCTAACGATTAAGACAGAACTAGCCATGGTAAAATGAACTGTAATAATCAAAGGAGATCCATGGACATTGCGAATGCCCGTCTGTGGCTCGGCAAGGCTCCGACGCGCTAAGGATGGAGAAGAGAACAAGAGGCTGACATTGCGCGTGCCTAACTCCTGCTCTATCAATCAGTCTGACCTCTGTAATTTGGTTGCAGAGTTACTGCGTTAGTAAAGTGCAGTATGTCATTTTTTTTGCTTAGTTTTTTTATTGAAATTTTGTTTGCTTAGTGAAGTACTAAAGTACCATGGTCCTGATAACGATCCTTGGAAACCGGATTCCGTAGTGTCGACGTCTGTGGTGGACAGAGTTGCTCTGGAACCTACACTGCTCAATTGTTCTCAAGGATTCAGAGATGTACAGTGAAATTCTGCAGGCGACATTCAGCATGTGTCTAGCTGCATAGCAACAACACATTATAATATAGAAAACACATTATTATAGCTGACTTCATATAGTGGGAGTCCTCCATGTAGTATTTGTATGACAATATCTTATTGGAATTCGAACTTGGGCATGTGAGGTAAGAAAAAGAAACAAAAAAACAAATGATGTCAGCTAAGAGCACATTATGAGCTCCCTAAATGAATCCAGTGACTTCATCATAGCAATCAGCAATCAGCAATCAGTCGTTGACCAGAAGTCGCGAAGCGATGCATTCGCTTAGTGGCATGAAGTAGCAACCCACCACCGCCGGTGATCACAAGGAGACACTCTTTGACGCAGTTGCTGCTGCGTGAGAGCGGACACAGCAATCAGCATGTCGGTAAGAACCTCTACCTCCACCATTCACAGTTCCCGGACCTCAATGGCAAGATGCACGTACGAGGCTGCATCAGGCCTGCATCGCAAGCAGCGCGTCCTAGATGTGACACTGTGGCGAGCGCGCCAGAGATCGGCACACACCTCCAGCCGTGCTAGAGTAAGCTGATGATGCCACGACCATGGACACAGCGCTATGGACGCACGGGTGCGAGAGCTGGCACGGTGGCAGCAACGTGTGCAAAATCTGCGTTCCAGAATACATTTATAGCTAGTTTACGACCAAAAGATCTGATTTGATAATACGCGACAAGCTCAAGGACCCTCAGTAAAATGATTCATGCAGAAATTAGTTGTATAACCATCAAAATTTGGATTAGAACATGCAAGTCCAAACTGGCCAAAAGCTAGGGCGTATTGTTTAGCAATTAACGACGACAGTAATGACAAAAGGGCCGGGTAAAGCAGTGCATGAAAACTAGAATTTCCGCAGGCTCAAGCGTGGATCCATGGACATTAAAAAACAGTATCAGTGCCTCTACGGGTCTACTTGGTTGGTTGTCAATTTTTGTACAATCAAAATTATGTTAAGCCAAAACTTTGGCTAGCCAATTAAGGCTTGTCAAAGTTAGGACAAAACATATAGGTGTGTATTTGGTTGGTTAACAAAATAAAAGCATACCAAAATTTTCATTTGCATGTTGTTTAAGAACATTCTAGAGAGTTGTCAAAACTTTGTCAAAAAATTAACAATGTCAATTCTTTAACAATGAACCAAGTGATGACCATAATTTTAGTATGCCATAATTTTGGTTTGATAAAAATAGATGTCACGAGACTAAAGGGCCGGCCTCCACCTCACCACATTCACAGTGCAAACAATAAAGTAGCGAATTGGTAGCTCTTTGACATTCCAGCG
Source organism: Bothriochloa decipiens (assembly GCA_023333625.1). Classification (NCBI taxonomy): domain Eukaryota; kingdom Viridiplantae; phylum Streptophyta; class Magnoliopsida; order Poales; family Poaceae; genus Bothriochloa; species Bothriochloa decipiens. The sequence goes on along the minus strand of JALGXP010000038.1, from coordinate 125,656 downwards.
ACATCTGCAAAACTAACCCAGGTATCGCACAACACATTCCAGACTCAAACTGGACCTTGAAAGAATCTAAGACGTCTGGACGTCTTCCACGCGGGATCCGGACCGCCTGAGGAGCGACGGGACGACGGGGAGCTCCCCGTCCCCGACCTGGACTGAGCAAACCCTGTTCCAGACCTCGTCCGCCTGTTTGACTTCCTGCAGGCAACCAAAAAACATAGAAGAACATTATCGACAGGCTAAGTTAGCCTAAGAATCACTACAACTCAAATTCATCAGAAACTAACATCATTGCATAAAAGATTATATATAGGAGTCATTAAAGTTTGTTTAATGCCTAGTGTAAGATTAACATGATAACAACACATATAATGGAAATGAGCTGCTAATTACGCTTGTACGGTAAATATAAAAACAAAGCTAACAACCATGTCAACAAACCAAGTTCATTACTGCCTATTGAGAGAAAGGCAATAGTGTAGAGGATATCTTTAATACATATTGTGGAGAACTTGTTGTCCTGTCATGTACACGGCCATGTGAGCTTTGCGGGCAGAAAAATAATGAAATTACTACATTCAGGTGCACACCTATATATGGCCAAGAATTCTTTAACATGGAGGATTTAGCTTATATATGCAACTAGCTGATCATTCTTCAGATTTGGATTAATTAACCAAAGGAAACAAAAAATTTTATAAAAACTATCAGGAGATTTTTTTTTTACAATTCTAACATGCCTATATTTATGATGCAACAGACTAAAGAGCAAACCAGATTGTAGTAAAAACTTACCGGTAGCGAGAGGAGCACGCATGTAAGTGCATTCGCCCCCAAAGTGAGTTTTGGATAATTAATGACAATCAAGTTGGGGACTAACAAGTTTGTTCAAGTGAATTCACAGGTGTTAGTCCATTGAAAGATTTGAATGATAAATATTTGGTGATGCAAGCACCCTAAATTTTATATGGATGGATGACGTTTCTACTCAAGAGGACCCTATCATTTTATATTTACTTGAGTCATAGGAAACGTCGTACTATCAAGAGGGATATAAATAATGTTGGTAATCCGAGGTCTAAAAGTGCTCAAGTCTATATTTAGGGCGTTTGGAGAGTCACCGTTTCTCTCACGTCACTTAGAAATGACCTTTGCTTTACCCAATCTGGCCTACCGGTAGTACTGGACTTATACGTTTTTTTAAACCGGTAGTATCCGTGCTATTTTTCTCTAAAAATCGAGCTTGCAAAGTTGTAGTAGTTTTTCTACTACCGGTAGTACCGGTCTCACCATCGGTAGTACCGGTGGTCACCGGTAGTAGCGCTTTTTATTAAAATTATATACCGGAAGTATCGAGCCTATTTTTCAAAAGTCGAGATCTTCGAGTTGGCAGTTTTATGTACTAGCGGTAGTACCGCTCCTGGCAGCGGTAGTACCGGTAGTAAAAATAAAATATTTTTTAGCCAAAGTCGAAAGGGCTAGTTACCGTTCCTTTTGAACTAGCGGTAGTACCGGTCCTAGGACCGGTAGTACCGGTACTACTCTTTCTGCCCGATCTGACACCTGCAACGGTCCTTTTTGAGAGGAACCGGTAGTACCGGTGGTACTGGCAGTACTACCGGTAGTTGTTCTGAACATGAGACTATAAATACCTCTCCACTCTCTCCTTTCTCTCTCTTGCTTATTCTCTTCACTCACCCGACTTGCAACTGAAAAAAGCCCTCTCCCACGCACAAGCTCACCTGCTCTCTCTTCTCCCTTGCTCCCAAACTTCATCGCCTCAAGGATTTGAGCTAGGGATGTGAGATTAGAGTGTGGGAACTTCAATCTACGACTTGAGCACTTGGATTCCTCGTCTTGCCAGCTTGATTTATGTTTGTTACTCTTGGGTTCTTGGAACCCTAGCCGGCTAGGCGTTCTTCGTGGTTGCTCGTGTTGATTCATTTGTGAGGGCACCCCGAAGTGTTTGTATTACCCTTGATTCTTAGTGAATATCTAAAGTTAGCCTTCGTGGTTGCTTGAGGGAGGAATCCTTCGTGGTGAACTCAACAACGGGGACGTAGGAACTCCTTCGTGGGGATTGCCGAACCTCCGATTAAATCTTGTGTCTTGCTGTGGTGGTAGCATCGACTATCCTTGTTCTTGTGTTCTTCGTGTTCTTCATCCCTACCCCCAAAGTTCTTAGGTTGGAGGACTCGATCTACAAGTTGGTGCGGTGAAAAGCTTCAAGAACTTCAACGCTTTCATTACCAACATCAACAAAGGGGTGGTAACCTTTGGATCTAAATTTACAGCTCATATACTCTGATTTCGCATTCGATTTAGTGGCTTCGTAGGGTACCGGAAGTGCTGGAAATCTAGCATCGGTAGTACTGGTGTTGTACTACCGGTAGTACCGGTGCTACTTCCGGTCCTACTTCCGGTAGGCATTTAACTTCCGCATTTGAGCTAAAAATTTCAGGTTATTAAAATCGCCTATTCACCCCCCCCTCTAGGCCGATTAGATCCTTTCAACGCGGAATATCAAGAATATAAATAAAAAGGTAATCATGGATATAAGTTTGGAATTATCAAAGCTAAGCATTATCACAACTTTCTAGCTTCGAAAACTGAGTGAATATGCAAAATTCCAAGCAGACAACACTCTGAATCTGATAACTACACACTAATCTTACAAACCTTTTAAGTGCAAATATATCGCATAATTATTTGGTTCAATAAGAAGATTGCAAAATATAGTTGTAGCATAATTAAATATGTAGACAGTAAAAATTCATTCATCCGGTAACTACACACTACTAATTTTATAATATGCAACGAGGAAAGAATATAATTGGGATCAACGCCAATGTTATATGTAATTTGAGACAGAAAAGCATGCTAAAAATTTCCATGGTCAAAATGATTGGTGGTGTCTCAGAGAGCCAAACATTTCAACCAAAGCTGCAGTGGGACTTACGTGGTGGGCTGGGGCTGGGGGACTGGGACACGCAGGAGGCACGGCGGGCAGAGCTACAGAATGGAAATATCAAATTGATTAGAAAGTATTCATATCAAGAAAATAGAGTATATGAAGCCCAGGGAGCAAAGCAGACATAAGAATGTACATGTGAGGAATTATCAAAGCTAAGCATTATCACAACTTCAGCAAAAATTGAGTGTGCAAACTCATTCCACATTCTAGATCATAAATCGCTAGAATATGCCAGCAAACCTTTTGAGTTCATCTGATAAGTGTAAACTGATCTTACAAATCTTTAAGTATTTAACATTGGTCATGATGTAGACGCAATGTTAATAGAAGAAATGTTAATAACATTGCAGAAAATCTTAGATCATGCAGACATCCTAGTACACATTTGAAGGTTGTAGTTGTATGCATCTAGTAATTTTATTGCATGCAACAAGGAAAGAATATAACTAGGAACAAGTCCCACACTGTACAGATAGAGAAACATGCTAAAAAAATTCCATGGTCAAAACAATGGGTGACGCCTTAGAGAGCAACCACCAAAGTGTTATGCTATATATGACAAAGAGAATAATCATGCTATAGATTAACTGCAACAGTTCCCATATTATGCAACTTAAACACTAAGTCATCACATCACCCTCTCAAATCTGAGATGTGTAGAAACATCTACCATCCAGCACATTGCCAGCAACATAAGATACTAATAAGATCTTATTTATACCAAGGTGTTGTGATAGGTTAGGGGTGAATGTCATAATCATAGAAATCATTAGGGTGTTCTAAATGTATAAAATGGAAGTTTAAGCTTCTCTTCTTCTAGGGAATACATATTAAACGATATTCAACACAAACATCAGGAATTCTGAACAAGGTTTTAGGGTGGATTCGAACAAAGACATCAAATCGAACAGATTAGCACCACAAACGTGAAGCAAGTGACCTATCCAACTAATTCGCAAAACCAATTGCTCACCTGCAGGGGAGGGGGACACGGTGCGGGCGGAGGAGGTGGTACGCATGGGGCCCTGGCTGACAAACATGCATGAATAGGACAGGACGAGATATCTGATCAGAAAACTATGTAATGATGGAGATCTATTCGGGTAAGGTTGGATCGAGTTCATCTGTTGTAGCTAACAAGACACAAACCTACCATATCAGAAACATCACCCTATAACATATTGAGATCATTTAAGCCAAGAGAGACATACATCATTTGCTAGCATCATGATAAAACAGTAGTTACAAGAATCCAAGCTAGCAACCAAACATTAAAGTGTATTACATCCCTAGGGATATCAACACTTACTGGGAGCAGGTGGAGCTGGCGTAGGGTTCAGGGGAGGTGGGGGCGAGGTGGTAACAACATGGAAATCAAGGTCTACTATTCATAGTAATCATCCTCATTATCAACTTCATAATCATAAGTACAGTAATTATCTACATTTTTTACGCAGATCATGGGGACAGAGATAACTTTAATAATCCCAATAGAAAAAAAACATTGGCACCTTTACAGTCCCATATTCATGATCTAGCAGAATGATTGAAGTGCCAACCAGATCCAATCACAAGGTCAACACATGATTATAGGACAAAGTATAATAACTAATTCCAATGCAAAACACATTTCTAGAAGGCAAAGGTGTAAAGCATACATCAACATCCTACCAAAGACATATTTACTACAACAATTCCAATATGCAACGGTGTACAAACAAGTCATCATACAAACAATGTAGTTTTATTAACCTAAACAACCTCTATATATTTGTATAGACAAACTATGATGGATGTTCCAACATATGGGAGGGCAGAGAGAGCTCAATGGTGGAGAGGGGACATGTTAGGGTTTGAGACAAGTAAATGACCCTTGCCCTCATGCCTTTGGGTACTATATATATAGCCAGTGGTTAGTTACAAATGGTCACTTAATGAGGGTGGATTTCACATGCCACTACACACTTGCACTAGTTGGGTATCTTCTAGGAGAGACTTGGACCATATACCTTATGGGCTCCCCTAATAGGAAGAGAACTTTAAACCACCACACGAATAGTTCAACCTAGGGGCCCACCACCCACCTGAACCTCTTGTAGAATGCAGAGCTCTATTTCCCTATCCATGCATGGTGGTCGGCCCACCATATCCCAAACCACTTGCCTGTAACACCTCTGGTGTTATATTAACTAAAACATGTCATGCCATCATATGCATCGCAAGGCATTCATGTTTAAGTCAACCCTAATGTGCATTAACTAAAACAAGTTTATATTTCATAGGTTAATTGCGTTTCTGGAATGTTTGGTCACATGAAATAATAAAACCTATTTTCGAATGTCATCGCAAATGCTTAGTTTATACTCTATGTACTTGAGGTGTAAACTGTGTTTACACTAGTGTCAAGCATAGTGTATAAGTCTAAGTCCAACCCTAAAAATGATTTCCATATTTGAAATTAAATTTGGATTCCAAAGCTTATTTTTAAGTCTGGCAATTCAAATTTAAATTCAAATTGGAAATGCTATAAAAGGTTTTTTAAAAGTCAACTTGGTCAACCAAGGGTCTCATTGGGTCAATGACCTAAAAATGTCCTTGGATGATGTTTGTGATCACTAATAACCAACCAATTAAGTTAGAAACCAAATTGAGTTTAAATTTCATTCCAAAAACCCTTTATTTCAAAACCTAGTTTTATCCCCTTTTCTGTAATTCAAAATCTATAAAGAATTTGAGGATACTCTAAAATGACAATTTTTAGATCTTGACAAGAGCTACAAAGTTGGTATATAAAGTTTTTCAAGTTTGCAAAAGAAATTTCAAATGAATTTGAAATTACAGTTTCCAGCATTTATCCCCTTTTGATTTTAAAACCATAATTCAAAAACTATACATAATTTTGGAAAATTTTGTATATTAAAAAGGTTTGGTTTGACAATCTCAACATTTCATAGTTTTGAATATTTTCAAGTTTTATTAAAAATCAAAAGTAATTTCAAATGTTGGTTTCTAGGGTTTTATCCCCTTTTCAAATCTGAATACAATTTTCAAAATCTAGATAGAATTTGAGGATTCCCATTAAAGGAAAAGTGTAGCTCTTGAAAAGTTATGCAAATTATATTTTTGGAGATTTTCAAGTTCTTATATAAATTTTGGAGTAATTTGTATTTTAAAACGGATGGCATTTCTATAATTAACTCGAACAGTACCTAACCCTATCGGCGATCGCCATGGCCGGCTTCTCATCGCGCGCCGCCGACCACCGCCGCACCTCCTCGACTGCCAGCGCGCTCATGGACACGAGAAACTTCATCGCCTTCATGTCGCCAGTCCATCCATCGACTCCGTGCTATAAATACTGGTTGTCCGACGCCGTTCTTCTTCTTTCTTCCTCCCGCCATCGTCGCCGACGACCTCGCTCCGCCGTCCGAATTTGCCATAGACGCTCCACCTCTGTCCAATTGCGCTTGCCATTAGCTCCGCCACATCCTCACAGTCATCTTGAGCCAGTTCGTACTTGCTCTCCTCGCTTGAGCCACCCGCACGCCGCCTTCTTCTTCGCGGCCGGCAAGCCGAGCCGTCGTGCCATCGCCGCCGTTTGCCGCCGCCGGAGGTGAATATATTAACCCCGTTACCATGTTCTCCATGTTCCACTGCTCCTGACGCGCACCTTGGTTTGAGCAGCGCATCGCCGGAGACCGCCGTGATGCCGTCTTGCCATCGGAGCGCCGCCGCCGCCATCAGCGCCGCTGACCGCAGCTCAACCCAGCCGCTCTGAGCCTCCATTAATGTGCGCGTTAGCGCCGTGGTGAGCTCCTGCATCTATCTGTGCCATCAATTTCATCAATCTCGCATCGTAGCCGCCGGCCACCGTGGCTCGCCGCCGGCACGGCCATGCCGCTCCGCCGCGTGCGTTGCCGTTCTGGTCAGGGACAGGGAGCGACCTCATTTAGTAGCCAAACCCGTCCGCTTGAGTACCCTGCGCATGCTCGTGACCTCGCCGTCACCGGAAAACACTCCGATGAGCTCTCCCGCCGGGCCGCCGCTCCGCCGCGCCGCCATGGCCGTCGGCGTGGGTGCCGCCGCCGCTCAGCCGCGCCATTAGCCACCTCAATCGACGCGCCGTGTCGAGATGAGCCTGTAGGGATAAGTCCGGTCACCGGAGACCTCGCCGACGGCGAGGAATCGACGGTAAACCGCCGGCGGGCCGTCGGTCAGCGCGGGAGTACTGTGCCGATTTTCTTTTTCTATTTTCAGAAAATGATTTAAATGCTATTTTCTTTGAAAAATCATAGTAATTCATATATAGTTCCAAAAATTCTGAAAATTTTTGTGAGTGTTCCTTATGATGTCATCTACCTAGGAAAAATATGAAATGCCAAATTTGAGTATTTTTGCATATGTTAAAATTATCCCTTTTAATTGAAAAATGGACCTTCCATGATTTTTAATAAATAAAATAATTAGCTTTTAATTCTGAAATTTGTTTTGCCATCTAATTAGGCTAAGAGCTTTCTAAAATAAAATTTGGGGCTTAATTTGATAACTTTAATTTTTATACCTTTATTTAATGCTTTTAAATAAGTAATTAATCCCTTTAGTTAAACTTAATCATTATAGGATTTGATTGACTTTGGGATTGATTGATGACCTTAGGTCATTTACCCTAATGACCTTTGGCACTTTATTTAATTATTTACGCTTATCTTAATTATGTCATTAGGGCTTAATTAACGTTATTTTATGTGTTTAATTAATTTCTAAAATGGCGTCGTTAACCCTAATGAGTTTTATAAGTGAAGTTTTGTTAGCTTGCAACTTTATCGTGAAGAAAATTTATACTCGATTCCTTAATCTAATCATGCATCCATCGAGCATCATGTTTACTATTCCATCATGTTAAAGCATATTAATTATCGAATAGTTTCTGTTAACGGAGAGTTAATGTTATCGCCCAGATCCGAAGGACGAGCAGATTCAAGAATCGGGAGTTGATCCAGAGTTTGAGAACTTCTATCCCGAACATGAAGGCAAGCCCCGGATGCATTCAAACCCTATTCTATTTACAAAAGTTTTACCCCTTCAGCTATGATATGTTGCATTAGGTAATAGGAGTTGAGTGAAAACCCACCCAATTGCATTACCAGTCTTAATTCCTTATTCCTTGTTACCTGCTTGGGAAGATAAGTAGTAATGCTTAGCCCTGCTTATTTATTTAAATGTTCAAAGTTAAAAGAATAAAAAAGATGAGATTGGTTTCTTTGTTGGAATCTTGATGATAGTAATAAATCGAGTCCGAACGGCTAACTTGCACTGGGAATGGAGTCCCTCTATAGTGTTTCCGTCTGTTGATGCCCTAGGTCCCGTCCGTTGGTGAACTGGTGACATCGAGAATTTAGAAATCCACATGCATGAAGTGGTATACGGATGGTTGGAGCCGTGTATATCATGGAGTGACCTAGCGTGGGGCCAGAGATCCCATCTGTGTCATAGTGTGTTTTACTGTGGGGTTTAAGTTCCCATGTATCTCGGTACACTGGGCCTCAGAGCTCACAGGTGCCATGTGGTGATATACGGCTGCGGTTGTTATCCCGGTATATCGGTTACCTGGGGTGCATCGGAGTTAAAGTCTCCGGTATTCCAGTGACCTACGTCCCAGCTGGGTATGAAAATGGATTCGAATCGCCGTTGCTTCTCGAAGAAGAAGACTCGATCGTTGTTCATCATCGTAGTAACAACTTGAACAAAGATTAAGGATCAATAATGAAGTTGGTGGATAATTGGAGCTAGTCCAAGCAACCTTTTCTTTCTGTTAAGCTTTTCCGCAAAACTTCCTTATCTCCTACAGGCATTACCTTATCCCTCTAGCCTGCATTTCTTGAGTCTCCACCCTTCTCTTTCGTCGGGTCAGTCTTATTGAGTACTTTTGTACTCAGGGTTTGTTGAACCCTTGTTGCAGGTGAGCCTCATGGGCAGGAGTGTTTTGCATCCTGCTGCATGACAGTTGTTGAGGAAAGCGACGACGAGTAAGATGTTTAGCTCCTGGGCAGAGCTTTTGTTTAGTATTGTAATCTACTGCTACTCCACTACTATCATGGTTTGTATAATCCAAACTTATTGTTGCAAATATTTGAAACTCAGAGGTTTGTAAACTTATGTTATTGTAAGTCTTTCGCTGTTTTACTCCGTGGTATTTTATTTATATCAAACTGTTGTAATACTGCAATATCTCTCTTCAACGATTGATCCTGCTCGGAAAATCGTGGATGATTCGGGATTTACCCGACAGACTTTTTAAGTCGTATGGAACACAGTCATGGTGGAGTCTATTTAGACAATAATCATGCGTGTGGGCCATATGATTTAGGAGGTTCTGCCACATTGCCAATGGGTTGATGATCCATCACGGGCGTGTGGGAGGTGGGAGCTCCGATTCGGTCATGTCCTGGTCTGTTTGCTTGGTAAAGCTCTGACGTGCTCAGGATGGAGAAGTTGAGAATAGGAGGCGCACATTATGCATGCGTATCTATTTTTCTTTGTAAATTTTATTAGATCTATGTTAATTGGTCAAACCTCTATAATTTGGTAGCAGAGGTACATTAGTAAAGTAGAGTAAGTCATTTTTTCTTAGTATACCATGGTCCTCACATCTAATTATCCTTGGAAATCAAATTCATAGTGTCAATATTTAAGGTGGACAGAGTTGCACTTGAACCCAGGAGGAACATTACTCAATTGTTCTCCAAAATTTAGAGATGTATAGTGAAACTCTGCTGGTAGTTGCAAAATTCAACATATGTCTATCTGGTATGCAAACTAACTAGTAATCGGTTGCCTACCAAGAATAGATTATACCTGACTTAATATAGTGGGGCCCTTCCATATAGTTTTCGTAGCACAATACCCGATTGGAATTTGAACTTGGGCATGTGAAGTGAGAAAAAGAAAGAAAAATCTATAAGAAAGGAATGAGATCAGCTAAGAGCTAAGGGTAACACATATGTACATTGCAAGCAAAGAAAAAATTTAGAACAATCTTGTAGGGAATGAAATGATTAAATCAATATTGTATCATGCATCTATACCTTTCCATTTGACCATGAAGTCTAAAGAATTTTGATGTATTTATTCTTGTAGTATCAGCTTGCTCTGGAGTCTCATGTTCCCTACCAAAACGTCAAGTTTTATTAGAACTATACAATAGACAAGAGCATTTTTTTTCTAAAATTATGCAAAAAAAATTATGATGTCTTTCTATTAATAATGTATTGTTTACAATCTTGGAGAGACAAAGGTTTATAATGACCTCAATCTCCCCGACCTGATAGACTTCTGTTGACAAGAGCGTCGACAACAACATAAGCTCCGGTTCTAGTTGTAGCGCCAAGCGGGGTTGCCACCATGTATCCAAGCTAGGTGTGATGATTGTTGGTCCAAGCGTGCGTGCAGGATTAATTGATGCTCCTATTGATAGTCTGCTCATACACATTAAACAAGAAAAGTTAAGACTATATTTTTGTGAAATTTTCAAGTACATAAGCAATATCCGAACTTAATGAAAAGTACTTTTGAACTATTCCATATGCATACTATGGGGGATCCTGGCAATACTCGTCCCTCATGGGGCACCAACCTTTCATTTCCCCCACTAGGAGCGCACACGGTAACTCCTCTTCCAGGATATGGTTGAGTGGCACGACATATCCCCATTTAGTAAGCCGTCACATGACCAATGCATACAACTCGGCTGACATGGTTATAATTAAAATAGATGAAATTCATGTTTTACATATTTACATCTGTGTTCCACCAAGGAACGAGATTACGCACCCTTCCTAAGGTTCACTCATATTCACTCGATCAAGGAGGTTGGAGTTAATCAATAGTACGTCATGCTCGTTCCAAGTACTAGTATACAATGGCAACATAATCTACAACAACCTACAAAACAACTTAAAGGCATCACCGTGAGTACATTTTATACTCGCAAGACTTAAGTCCAACATGAAATATCTGGTGTATGCCATGGTTCAACGAGTAAGTGAGGTTAAGCAAGATTAACTTTATCCAAGGTATTATATGATGCTCATCATGTTATATATTAACGACGCTACCATGGGTATAGAAAGTAAGAACAACCAAAGGATCCGTCCCGAAGGACTTTAGGCTTTCAAAGAACTCAATGGATCATGTATAGTCTAAATAAATCTATAACTAAGCTATACATGATCCAATAAGTATGAAATTTTTGTTGTAGTTCAAGTATATACAATAATTATGCCACCATAAAAATTTTATCACAATTGGACCATAGAAACTGTATTTATGAATTATTCCACTTAATTACATAAAAGCATAGATCTAAATTTACAGCAAAAACTTTGTACTAAAGTAAACTATATTACATATTCACCGTGTAGATCTATTCATGTGGAATCCAATAAAATTAGTTTCTTTTTATTTTGTGATCTTTAGTAATTTACTATGTTTTTTAAAAAAAATTAGGCAAAATAAATAAAAAAAGGACAATACCGCCTTCAAAACTACTCCATGGAGGTAAAATATATGGTTTGAAAAGTTGATGGAGTTGGTTTGTACCATTTTGGTGTCTAGGGAGGAAAAGCAGATTTCACAAAAGTTGGGTGATAAAGAAAGTGGTATTTTATCCCTAAACTAAATCTGCTTATTTGGTATTTGTAATCTTGGGCCATCCTGAGATCGGGCTACACGAAGCAATGGTAAATCGCCTATGCCACGTTGGAGTCTTATTGTAGGCGCAATTCTCTTCCACTTGTAATAATGCATGCAAACCATTGCTTTGACATGTAGATCAATGTTCCTAGTCGACGAAACGGAAGAGTCATCATTGGTGAGCAAAGGCTGGGTTGGGCTCGCTAGCACAAGATACCAAGTGAGACTGTGGTATGTGGTAGGCTATCTCCACCCCGACCAGCGACCGCGTCATTGTTTGGGTTGAGTTCTGTGGCTGCCACCCTGTCGCTCTCTTTTCTCGCCTGGACTAATCTCGTGCACTGAAGCAAGCCCGACCCGGCCCGACTCGCCCCCGACCTTCCCACCAAACCAGAACGGCTGAGCCCAACCACTCCACCATCACCCTCTCAATTTTGGAGACAACCAATTTAATACCTAATTATACTGTGAAGGCTCTAGCAACAACAACATTTGCATCATTGTAAAACTGATCGATGATGATTGTTGTATTATGACAATGATTGAAATGAAAAATGCATATGCCACGTTGCAGTCTTTGTAGGCATAATTCTTCCACTTGTAATAATGCATGCAAACCATTGCTTTGACGCATAGGTCAACGTTCCTAGTCGACAGAACAGAACCGTTGTCATCGGTGAACAAAGCTGGGTAGGCTGACACAAGGGAGGAAGAGAGAGACGACTAGGTGTGCGAATGGTTGTTTGTGAACAAGGCCTCCAGCGTATCATTTTTTTTGGACTAAGCATTGCGTTATTGGCATACCCAGAAGTCGTAACAGTTTCAACTTTTATGGCATGCTAATGAATAAGAAAGATCTAACTACACCAAAATAGAAAGTTAGGACAAATGTTCTCTTTGTTTGTTGTGCACCAAAGGATGAGATGATGGATATAACTCAAACGACAGAAGGAAGAGGAGACAAATTGGGCCGTAGGGGATCGGGTGGATATGGCAGACTTCTTCCTTCTATTTGATTGGTTTAAGTGGTTGGTTGAAATTTTTGCGTGTACAGTATATGAACTAATTCCTCAAATCTAGTAGCTAGTACTACTTAATAGCTTTTGAGTAATAAAGTGGTGATGAATTAAAATACTTCTATTTAGATGATGATGACTACTTTATTCAATGAACAAAACTTCCCAAGTTCAAAACCACATATATTTAGCTAATTTTGGAAATATAAGCGGCCAAAGATACAAAATTTCCAACAATTTGACAGCAAAACATACCAAGTTCCATCACAACTCGAAACATTTTACAAAATCAGGTCTAGTCTTCATCCTCCCTCATATTGGAAAACTAGAAGCAAAAGGTGCTCATCCTCTCTATTGCTAATCTTCTCTTAGTGATAAGAACTTGGCTAGCCTAAGGGAACAAATTTAGATGGGAGAGATAGTTCTCTTGGACAGCCACCTTCCTTATAGGGCTATTACACATTCTAAGACTACCCCTAGATATTTTTCCTAAACCACTTAGCCACACGGGGGTGAAATGATTCAAGTTGGGATCTATGCATCGAATGACCATGAGCCCTGCAAAAAGTCGCTTATGCAAGCACTCTAATAGTGCCATGTATCGCTCCAAGATCCTTTTCCATGGGTTTTGGGACCCAAAGCCAACAAACATGGCATCTATGGTTTTTATTCCTAAATCGCCAAACCCATTTTGATTTGTGTTGCCGCTACGCGCCTTCTCCACGATATGGGTGCATGTCCTGCTCATCCTTGATACCCGATCACCAAGTTGTAACACCCTCGCCTTGACTTCATCCGATCATCATATTGACTTTGGTCAATAGCGTCTTCACCACCTTCCTCGCATGCATGTACACTTATTTGTCGACATTTCCAAGTGCTAGCCGTCCATAGTCCATCCTCTAGCCCTCGGTCCCTGAGTCCAAGCCTCCAGGTCCACACTTCATCACTCCTATTCCATCGTGCATGGACTCCCTCGATCCTCTCCATTGCCCTTGACTGTCTCAACGTTCAACACTTGCACATCACAAGACAAGAGACATGGTGCACATATATAACTTAATTATGTCATGGTTTGTCTCAGTACACTAATAATCTAAAGCCCTAGTCACCTCTTGACAATCACTCGTCATACACACGCATAGGCACACATATATATATCCACCATGTGTGGGCAACTCCATCGTGCTTCCTAGGCCCATGATGTTACTAATATCTCTCTTTAGGCATGCCCCCCTCCTTCCACGTAGGACAAGCTGTCATAAGAGCTACACACTGACCTTCAACCATCCTACCACTAGTGGGCGCCATGGTTGCAGTGGAGCTCGAAGCCGTTGTATCCATACAAACAAGCTCCTCCACCATCTCATTGAAATGTGGTATATTCACAACAAGAACTTGATGAGGGCATGACTCTTTTGGATGCACCCAGTGACCTTCCGACCATTATGCAAGGTCAAATGACCCGAGCTCGAATGCCAGACGAATTGAAACACACGACGTGGTCGTTAATAAATTCCAAACCTCGAGATGTCCAAACAACATGCTCTGTATGTGTGAACATATGTTTGACGCGAATAACCGTTGCTTTGAGCCTTTGACGCGCTGGTCAACCTTCTTCTTGGTTGACAGAACGGATGGGAACAGTCGTCGGTGAACTGGTGAAGGCTGGCAGGCATAAGGCCGAGACCGAGAGGACCGGAGGAGTTTTGTGTGTGTGGGCTCCACCTCTACCGGCGACGTCGTTGCGTGGGTTGGGTGGCTGCCACCCTGTCCCTCGCTTTCTCACTAGGCTTTGCCTGCCTGCCTGGACCAATCCCAGTGCACACACCGAAGCAGGCCCGGCCCGGCCCGGCCCCGACCTGCCCACCAAACCAGAACGGCCGAGCCCAACAACTCCACGTTTCCACCCCCTCTCGGCGACGACGAGTCCTCCTCTCCTCCCTTCTCTCTTCGTCCTCCTCTCGTCGCCTTCGCTCGTCAGCTTCTCTCGCTTGTCGTCTCCGCTGCGCGTCACCGGACGAGGGGAGAGAGACAGGGAGGGAGGGGGAGAGGGATCCCTCCGACCGGACTCGCCGCCGTCACCCCCGCCCGCCGGATCTCCTCCGTCCACACCGCCGTCGCCGACACACAACTCCAGGTCAGGTCAGGTCAGGTCAGGTCAGTCTCCACCCTCCCTCCCTCCTCTACCCGCGCCTCAATCCTGCTTGCTTGCCTGCCTGCCTCCTAGGGTTACTTCGCCGTCACCCGCGCGGATCATCACCTCCCTCCCTACCTCCCATGCTCTCGCTTCCTCCTGCTCGTTCCATCCTAGGGTTCCGCGCCGCAGCCCCCGCCCCTGCCCCTGCCCCCACCCTGAATGTCCCCACAGCAACCCCATTCCCGCTCCATCTCTTCAGCTTCAGCACGGGACCGTAGCCCCGCTGAGCCTGTGGCGGCCCAGCAGCCAGCACATTTGCCCGCCTCCCTCCCCGCGCCCAGATAGATTTCTTCCTACACTAGCCATCATTAGCGCTGCCTCCATCATGTTGTTAGCAAGGAAGTACGAAGAACTTACCTCCGCAAAACCTGTAAGCCTCTTGTTCAAATTTGAGGTTAATTATGAGGCAGTTTAACTACTAGGTAGCTCATCGCCAGCTATTCAGCTTCTCCTTAGCTTCCGCTTCCGCCGCTGGCTGCCCCTGCAATTGCAATATTGCGAATGCTAGGGATGTTTTTCTACTACCACGTGTAACGGGAAATGCCCGTGCTCCGAACATCCAATGTTTACAATGTTTAATTTCTATCGGTTACCTAGCTTCCAACCTTGCCTCAGCCGCCTATGTGTAACGGACTAACAGTACGCAGTGTGCTCTCCAGCTCTAGCCTCCAGCAGCATATTGTTTTGTTTGGACGTTAGTGTTGTGCTACAGGCAATGGGAACTGTAACGGCATTTCGGCCTTTACGGCATTTTGATGAGCGATGAATCGGAAAGAGCTACCTGGCACACATTCAAAGCGTTGTCGTTTTTATGCACATATACTATTAGTCAACAACTAGAATGTGAATTAGTATACACATCTTATACATTGTTGTTGATCAGAAATAGATGTCATGATGCAGATGGTAACGGATTATAGCTTAGCAAATTTGATATATTGGAATTACTAGTGACAAGTAGGCACGGTAATAGTATGTGTCTAGTGAGAACCTCTTATATATTTTAATGAGACAGCAGACAACATTTATGGATATCTTTCATTTTCAGCTCACATTTATGTGTTCTTGAACAGGTTTCATGGATAATCTCTCTCCAAGCACTCTGCTCAACAGTATCTCCTGTCTTGGCGCCTTAACATCTGATGTCTCTACTGTGAGACCCAAGCCTGTTCAGAAGTATTGCAAAAATGTATATGATATCTCGACCATCGTGAATCCCCTTCTTGAAGATCTTTGCAAGTCTCCCGAAGAGCAACTCAATGAGGTCCTAAGAGATCTTGACACCGCTGTCAATGGAGCTTCAGGCCTTATTGGAAACTGGCACCAGACAACCAGCAAAATATATTTCGTAAGTGCATACGACTGTACGAGTCAATATACTCACTTTTCATTTGTTCGCTCCGCTTATGTTTTAGACTTATGCTACCCAAGGAAAATCAATCTGTTGTTGTCAACAGCAGTACATCCTTAACAGTTCTTACTAAGGAAGCTGGTTCTCTTTTTTATTCTGAATGTGAAAAATCAGTATCATACATGCATCTGCTAGATACAAATGGGGGAAGTCATCAT
Organism: Bothriochloa decipiens; assembly: GCA_023333625.1. Classification (NCBI taxonomy): domain Eukaryota; kingdom Viridiplantae; phylum Streptophyta; class Magnoliopsida; order Poales; family Poaceae; genus Bothriochloa; species Bothriochloa decipiens. The sequence goes on along the minus strand of JALGXP010000038.1, from coordinate 109,209 downwards.
AATGTTATAAGCATTCATGTATGAGGGAACATGAATGAGTTGGCGGTGATTCAGTTTTATTGCGTATAGTGAAAAGTATACTTGTCCTTTTTTACTGGATATTCCTTGATTTTTACGCCATTACACATGGAGCCCCCTTGGTGGTGTAATGTGATTTCTGAATGGTTTCATGTTCATAGATTAGCCCCCAAACTTGACGTGTTACTTTCTTTGTGTATTACAAACTTTAGCTATTTAGCTAACACTACACAATAAATGCCATAAATATTGAAAGCTACTCTACTCCTGCATTTCTGATTCGGTGATACCTTAAACAGGGTTTCATGTTCATAGATTAGCCCCCAAACTTGACGTGTTACTTTCTTTGTGTATTACAAACTTTAGCTATTTAACTAACACTACACAATAAATGCCATAAATATTGAAAGCTACTCTACTCCTGCATTTCTGATTCGGTGATACCTTAAACAGGGTTGGCAAATTGAGTCGGTAATATCGGATATTCAGGGATGTTCCCTTCAGTTGTGCCAGCTGGTTAATTCGCTATTAACTTCTCTGACTGGTCGTGCCTGCACGTGTATTGAGGTAATTAAAAGTGATTCTTTTTATTATTACTAGAGGGATACCCTGGTTGTGGGACTTTATTATATAGAAATAGTAAATCTGTTGCATTTATGAGTTGGACCTACATGTTCTAGCATCGGTTCTGGTCAAAATTGGGCAAGGTAATGAAAGAATACTATAAAAAACTAATAGAACACTCGATCAAATTATAAGATGATGGAACTGCAAAACAAATAGCATTATATTGATGCCTTGAATTTTTGATAGATTGAATATAGTGACTGCACTTAGTGGGTTTATGATATGGATAGTTTGCATGTTGAGATTGAAAGCTAGTGAGGTTAAGATATATGTAGATATAGATATAGATTTCTGTTTGTGACCCCAATTTTTCTTCCACACCTACCACTACCAACTTATCTGTGATTTTCTACTCTGTTATAGAAACTCCAGGACATAAATTATGAACACATGTTTGATCTGGTTAAGGAGGCTGCCGTGGAGCTTGCAGAGACAAGTGCAGTGAGTTCTGAGAATCTGTTGAAACTATCAAGTCTGTTGAGCCTGTCAACAAACATGGAATTATACATGGAAGCTGTTTCCCTTGAGAATCTCAGAACAAGGGCACTACGAAGTGAGAATCGTGAAGAACTGGAGCTAGCTGAGCAGATGATTCCACTTGTCAACTATATGCATGACTATCTTCTCAGGGAAAAACAACAGCTTAGCATCAATGGGGTGCCTATTCCTGCTGATTTTTGCTGTCCCCTTTCCTTGGAGCTGATGTCCGATCCTGTTATTGTAGCATCGGGACAGACCTATGAGCGGGTTTATATCAAATTGTGGCTTGATGAGGGTTTTACTATCTGCCCGAAAACACGCCAAAGACTTGGCCACTCAAATTTAATACCTAATTATACTGTGAAGGCTCTGATAGCTAACTGGTGTGAATCGCATGATATCAGGCTTCCTGATCCTATGAAATCATTGAAGTTGAACTTTCCTTCTGCTGCCTCCTCCCTTCAGGATTCGAGTGCTGCAGGTGGCAGTCCTCTACATCCTAGTGTTGTGTCAAGGCCTAATATTCCTGGGTCCCCAGAAGCTGATGTGTATTTGAAAAACATGAATGGAGCATCTCCTCCCCATGGTTTGGCCAATCAAAATTCTCATGTGCATGCAAACCGTCCTGGTCATGAGGTCTCAACAAGTCAAACTTCAGAAAATGCAAATGGTTCTGCACCAGATGTTTCAAGGTTATCTCTTGCAAGTTCTGAAGCAAGAGAGTCTAGTTTGGAAGGAAGGCGTGGTGGTTCAATTGGACAAATGTCAGAACATTCTGCAGAGGAAGCATTTCAATCTTCTAATTTGGATAGGGATCTGCAGGACAACTTGGCTAGTTCTGCATTGAATGGTAGCCTTCCAAATAGTGGTCAACTTGATGGGGAATGTGACAATGGGGTTACAAGGGTTCCAAGCGATAGGACAAATTACAGTAGCGATGTATCTGGAGAGGTTACAGATGGTGGTGGTGCACCTGTAGCCTCTTCTGTCCCTCAAAGAGAACATTTAATCCCTCCAAGATTGGGTGCTAGACAATTTATCAGACGGCAACCATCAGATAGGGGTTTCCCCAGAATTATATCTTCCTCAACGATGGATTCTCGGAGTGATCTCTCTGCCATTGAGAATCAGGTCCGGAAGCTGATTGATGATTTGAAAAGTGATTCTATAGATGTTCAGAGATCAGCAGCGTCAGATCTTCGTTCTCTAGCTAAGCACAACATGGAGAATAGGATCGTCATTGCAAACTGTGGGGCTGTAAACTTGCTGGTTAGTCTTCTTTATTCACCAGATGCCAAAACCCAAGAACATGCTGTGACTGCTCTTTTGAATTTGTCGATCAATGACAACAATAAAATTGCTATTGCAAATGCTGATGCTGTCGATCCTCTCATTCATGTTCTTGAGACTGGGAACCCTGAAGCTAAAGAAAATTCAGCGGCTACTCTTTTCAGTCTCTCGGTTATTGAAGAAAATAAAGTGAGGATTGGACGATCTGGTGCCATCAAGCCTCTTGTGGACTTGCTAGGAAATGGCACCCCTCGTGGAAAGAAAGATGCAGCTACTGCGTTGTTTAACCTGTCCATTCTTCATGAGAATAAAGCCCGCATTGTGCAAGCTGATGCTGTGAGGCACCTGGTTGAGCTTATGGATCCTGCTGCTGGAATGGTGGACAAAGCTGCGGCTGTGTTGGCAAACCTTGCTACAATACCAGAAGGAAGGAATGCGATTGGGCAGGCACGTGGCATTCCAGCCCTTGTTGAAGTTGTTGAGTTGGGTTCTGCAAGAGGGAAGGAGAATGCTGCGGCTGCGTTGCTTCAGCTCTGTACAAACAGCAACAGGTTTTGCAGTATAGTTCTTCAAGAGGGCGCAGTTCCCCCTCTAGTCGCCCTTTCACAGTCAGGAACACCGCGGGCGAGAGAGAAGGTTCGCAGCTTCCCGCAAGCTATATTTCATAGGTTTAGAAAATGCAGGACACTTTTTAATCACTGTGCTAATGCTGATTTGACGAACTCTGATTTGCTATTTGTTGTGCAGGCACAAGCGCTTCTGAGCTACTTCCGCAGCCAAAGACATGGGAATTCAGCAAGGAGATAGCCTTCTGATTTTTTTTTCCTTTTGTTGTAGTGTACATTAAGCGTCACCTTTTATGCCCATCATCAGGGTTGGGCTCCTGTTGACTGTTGTTGATTGGCACTGGCAGATGAGGTGGCTGGAATTATGCAGTGCCCTGTGCTCTGTTTATAGATTGAGACTGTTATGCTCATCTCATGTAAGTGTTGTGGGCGGTGAGTGTTGTCTGTTGAGGTGGTATCTTTTCTTTTTTTCGTTTTTGAGGAATTTTTGTATAGCTTATCCATTGGTAGCAACTTACATATATTCAGCGATTTTGTCCTGTATATTTTATTAGCTGTGGCCTGTGGAATTATGATGGTTCGATGGTTGTACAAGTTACTATTTGATCTGTATGTTTGGATGCAAAGTATTTTCAAAGTATTGGATAAATACTTTTTTTGTAAAATCTTTTGGTTTCTAAAACCTACCGTTTGTTTGGATATAACAAATCTAGTTTCTAAAACCGTGGTTTTGTCAAAACTCATGACCTTTTTCCTTTCAGATTATAGTTTTGTATCTCTTTGGCTTATAGAAACTACAGTTCTGTGATACCAAAACTTTTGAAAACTGTCATTTAAACAGGCCCCAGGTTGGTTGTGTTGTTAGCTGCTCTTGTTTGTTAGGAAGTTATTTTTTCCTCTCTCGTCTCTTTTCTAGTATTTTGACCTGATAGCCCATGATCAACAGCCTGAAGTAGTTTCCAGCACTTCCTACATTTTCTGAAACTATGGTTGGCGCTTCCTACATTATCTTAAATTACGGTTTGCATGAGCAGCAAGACATGCCGAAATCCTATAAAAAAAATGTAGAACGTTAACCTAGCAGCAGGGGCGAAGCCACGTTCATCTACGGTGGTGCACGGGCACCATGATAGAAAAATAGTGTAGCATTAACTAACCTATTTTGACCTTGTTAATAAGCTCTCAAATGGTGATGTTACTACAAGGCTACCACCATAAATTCTCATTCAGCTTAACGCAAAGGAAATGTTTTTTTTTATTCCACACCGCGTTTACAGGATGCTAGCTCAGGCGCTTGCCGCCCACCATCGGGCATAATCGGTCCGCTGAATGCCCGTATCTATTCCACACATTATCTGATCCCATCGTGCGTGAAGCAAACAATAGTTAATGCAATCAGTTGGGTTGGCCGTGTAATCTTTTGTTTTTTTTGACAACTGGCCGTGTAATCTGATAACATCATAGTACTAGCCAACCAAACGGCATCCTAATTCGTGACATTCTGTAGCATGTACAGCTGGCAACGCTACATTCAAGATACACAAAACTACAGCCGGATTTTCTATGTACAACATTGCATTAAAAAAAGGAACCGACCGTCCTCTGTAAAACATTCTCCAAGTGCCTTAATTCTGGTGTCAAGCGTGAAACTACATTTCGTGGATTCTCTTCTTGGGACAGCGATTTTATGGAATCAGAATTGTTGTTCCTTCCCATGTCTGCATCTTCCTTCTGCTTGGTGAGGAACATGCTTTCCGTCAGAAAATGACACCTGGAACAGAAAAAAGGCACTGGGTTTAGTGTTTGTGTTCATTCAAACGAAGCAAAAGATCCCACCCACATCACACACAAACACATGTTGTTCCAACGAGCGTTATAGTAAGTTTCTAGTCCTCCACAATTTGTTCTTTTTTTCTGAATCACTGATGAAGTTAGATTTTTTAAGTTCAGATAAACCAGTACCTTTGTAGCACACTAAAATGGGTGAGATGTTATTAACTACTAACCAAACTACGAATGCAACAAGACTAAAAGGAAATGAGAACAATAATCATGCACACATACCATCAAGAGGCTTCACAGCTGGCACCATCCTCCGTTTTTCTTGAGTAAGCTCTCACCTTTCTGCAGAATTCCTTAACTGCTGCATGGTCTGAAAATGTCACCGGCGTTTCTTCCTCAACGAGATCTCTCTCATAAAATAGTTTAACAGGCATCCTTTCAATGACATCGCTTGGAGGATCCTCAGGTATATCACGATACAAATGTTTGAGAATGAAGAGAGCAGTATCATGATCTCGCCAATAGTTGCTACAGGACATCCACAGGTCAGTGAAAATCTGAAACTCGATTGAACAGGCAACGGTAATTAAATATACAGGAAAGGCTTAAACTCACGTATGAGCTCCCAGAGCAGATAGATACGGATGCTGAAATGTTTTCTCCTGCAAAAATAGAATTAAGTTGAGACTATTAAGATAAAAGAAAACACATTGAATGTAAAAGCATACAGGAACAGACAAGCCAAAAATACAAGGACAAAGTGGATCATGTTGCCAACAGGCTTAAATGCAAATGGAAATGTGCTAGTCAATTACAAATAATGTGCAATAAAGTACTGTGTGTCTGTATGGCGCTTTGGAATGATGGGAACGTAATCCCAGAGTTGAACAACCCTTTGCACTCTTAGAACTTAATCAGGTTTCTCAAACCACAGCTTAGTAATCAGTAATTCTGGTGCTGGAACCCAGGTCTTCACAGATAAGGTGAGATTATGGGCCTGTGCCAGCAGTGGCCAATTATACTGCAATACACAAATATAGAGTACATATTGAGTTCTCTAAGAACAAAATTTTATCACCTGAAGCACATGATCAATTCGACCATCCGGTGAACCGGTCAACCTTTCCATCATAATGGAACCATATGATCCTTCTTTCTCATTAGCACTCTCACCATCCTCTAGATGAATAAAGATCATCATTATGTCAGACTCTCTTTTCTTTGTAAGTTTAAATGCATATGAAAGACAGAAAAATATATACCTTCTGTGTCATTTCTGCTCAATGCTAGCATAGCAGCTACTGCTTTGACCTATGTACAGAAGATAAAAAATGAAGAGGTGAAAGCACATATTTACTAAGGCTATATTGACAGCGTTATTTCTAGATCATTCACAAGCATAACACATACTGTTTAATATATCGAAACCACGAGAATCACATCACTGTTTGTTAAAAGGTTGCACTAAATTCACATAACCCTTGCAGAAGTGAAGAACCTACCTTCAGTGACTTCAATTGACGGGCAATGGCTTGAGAACGTGCCGAAATATCTTCTCTGAACTCCTACATGATATATCAACCCAAATATCGGTCTAAGTAAAACATAGCATTCTTTGCTAGGAACAGACAACTAAAATGATGAACAACCCACCTGCACTCCAACATGTATTCGCTTTCCACCTCTATGGTAGGGAACAATTACAGGACGCTTCTTTAGATAATCTTCACATACAAGTGGTTCAACTCTGTATAAAAGCCCACCTAGATTCATATGACATATTCCTCACTATGAAACAGATAAGTACACTGTCTTCCAGTGCAACAAAAAACAGTATCTAAATTTAACAAAGGTTAAGCACATCTTTTAATATCAGGTTGCCAATGTTTAGCTCTGCTGCAGTATTGTATGTTTTACGAACTCTCCAAACAAGAGATAAGAAAAAGGTGTAAGAAAGCTACGAACCTGTATGCTACAGGATCAAAAGGATGAAAAATATTAAACATCTGCCGGCAGCATGGCATCTCTTCAATTATGTTCTCATCTTGCCAATAATCTTTCCCTTTGCCTGAAGAACAAGGTATAGAATCCAGATACAAATCATGGAATGGTATAAGACAAACGAACCATGGAACAACTGGCAATATGGATGCACTCGCCACTTGCCAGGAATAATTCACTGCACACAAAGAAATGCTAAGTAGCTTGAAGCATGTGCCACTATCAACATCATCCTTGATGATAAATATGAACAATTTTTCAACGATTCCACAAGTCTTTGTTAAGGTTACCATGCAACAAGGTTAAATAATCTTCTTCTAGCTACTCATGGATGAATGCTTATCGAGCAGTTAGTTCAAAAGGTGATGAAGTGCTATACAATCTAACCTAAGAAGAGCACCATTTAAATATGTAAAAACCAAAGACAGACAAAACAGAGACATCAACAGTTCAACACTGCTGTAAAAAAGGGAGTGGGTGGGGGGGGGGGGGGGGGGGGGGACACATAGGGCCTATTGCTGTTCCAACAATAACCCTTATAAACATGAATTATTATCAGTCAAAGGTTGCATACCAATACCAATACGAACATTACGCAGGGAAAGGAAGACACCCAAGGGAGATCCAACAGCAAAGAATGTGTCAACCTGAATATCCAAAAATATTGTAGTGATGACATAAAATTCAAGTGAAAAAGCAATGACAGAATACTCAAAATAACTAGGGCGATATCACCTTAAAGTTTAGTTTCGTGTATTTAATTTGTGGTGAGTAGGACTGGTTTGTACTTCCTTGCGCCGTGAAAAGTTTGCCAGAGTTCAAGGCATGATTGCCATTTTTGCCTACCACAAATACACATAAAAATTTGAATAAATACATCAAAAAGGAACACACTAGAAGCCTTCTACAAGATGCCTTGGATCGAAAGCAACTACTTACCTTCATGGTACTCAACACCACTAGTGCTTTCAGTCACTAGATGATTATGTTGTTCAAGATGATCCAGTCTAGCTTTAAGACGTTTCACCTGAATGAAGGAGAGTATAGCCATCAATTCGTTATGTCAGTTTAACTTGCACTATTTGCTTGGCTGCAAGATAATACTGTTATTTGTATACAACATTTATTTCACTGTTAATTAAATATATGTTTATGTTAATCATTTCTTTCAAGGCAATCAACAATTGGCAACCTTCTGATGACGTAAGATGATTCAAAGATAGCACATATTAAATCAGACAAACTCCATGCATTCACACCTCTTCTTCTAGTGAAATGATCAATTTGTCTTTGTCAGGGACCATCAATTTTTCTTCGTCAAGGACCTCTTCATGGACTTCCTCAGCAGATCTTGAAATGCTTGATCCTTCAGCATCTTTTGTGCTTACACCTGAAGTTGTTCCTTCCTCAGTATATACTGTCTGATGATTGTCAACCTTATTTTCTTCTTCATTTTGCTCAGCAACAACTGCAGGAACAGTTCCATGGTTATTTGGTGAATCCTTGAGAATACATGACGGGAGGATGATGTCCATATGTGACGCGTCAGTTATGGTGCTATCTTCATCAACGACACTGTGTGCATCATCAGCACAAGAATGCCCTAGAGTAGAAGTATCATGATCCTTTTTGCCTGAATCATGCAGAGCAACTTCGTTGGCTGATTTTGCTCCTTGACTCCGATCAGATGTTTCCATGTTCAGATACTCTGTCGGAAATGGGGCCCAAAGGAATTCTTGATGACAAAGTATATCATACGACAGAACACTTCCTAACGAGTGGCCATACAATGAAACCTGCAAAATAGGTCAAGGCAAAATATTTATTGTCTAATTATGAGCATAATGACAATTATAAAGAACATTGTAAATGGGTCATGAACTATTGAACTGCACACCTTTCCACTGTAACCAGGATTTCTCTTCAGAAATTTCATGTACAATTTGTTCAACTGGTTCGAGACCTGTAATAAGTTCAAGTCACAAGTCACTAATCTGTTGTACGGAGTTCAACAATGCTTTCTATCAATTAGGTAATACAGCACAAAAACTAGCATGGGAATATTCATGTATTCTAATGTACACCAAAGGAGGATAACTGGAACTGTAAGATGGAGTTCAAAGACAGTGTGTCATCACAGTTTCTTGGACTAATCAGATTTGATTCTAAAGGCACGAAACAAAATCAAGGACTTTCTACCAAAAAAAACAAACAGAAGGTATTGAAGTAATATAGCAAATTACCGAGTCAATAATATGCTGACAGTAGATAGGACTCATATAATATAGAACATCATGGACTGTGGCACCTAATGCGACTCGAAGACCTTTAACTCCATCCAAAGTAAGTTTCTCGACAGTACTTTCACCACTGAGCTTCAAGCCCTTCCTCCACTATGATAAAAAGCATCATTTTTAGAATAGAAATCATCAAGAAATGGAGATATAACCATATGATATCATGACTAATGAAAAAAAATCAACTTGGCATCTGTTACTCTTAATAACATAAATAACTAAACAACAACTAAGCAAATGTTATTTGTTTACACTCAGCGGTAGCAATGTATGACTAAGTTCAAGCATATATACATATATAGATCGAAATGTCTGTGAATGTTAGATAACCACCAGTCATGCATATCTTGTTTTTTTAGTTCATGTTAAACCATAGACAAATGAAAAAGTGATACTGTCAAGTGCTAGACCCATTTTTTAGAATATTTAACAAAGTAAACCATTATGAGATTAAACTATGGACAGCATGCTAACCCTTAACTCAATATGCCTGAGTCAGAATTCTTTATTAGCACGCTTGTTGTATTGCTAGGTTGTGTGAGAGCCAGACAAGAATAGTTCGACTGATGTTTTCTTAACTCGGGTACTCTTCTTCAAAGAAAAAGAAATGTGCAGCTCTCCTGCTTACTCTAGAGGGGGAAAAAAATCTTACCTGACAGGGAATAAATAGAACCCTCTGGGTACTTCTTTGATAAGAAGTTAAGTATCTTTCAGCTAGGTTAGCAGTTACTCGACGGAAATCAACAACATCATCAACAAGATTAGCTTTCTCCAGCCTCTGACCAATGCCATGAACCATGAATACCAGATGACCAACTGGAACCTATTAAGGAGCAATTGCAGAATTTATTATTATTCCAAAATTTTTACTGCTCACAAAACCATGTAAACTTATTGGAAATGTTTTCAACAAAATGATCCTCTGAAATTCATTAACGACTGTGTAAGATTGATAGATAGGGCTAAGCATTCAGGCGATAGGAGAAGTGCTCGATTGAACTATATAGTTTTGTGCATGCAGCAGTCTGCAATCAGGCCAATCCAAATGCAAAATGTCCAAAGTGATGTCTAAGAGGTGAGCAGGTACAAAAGCCATTAAACACCCAATGACTAGTGTCCATACATAGTGCCTATGGTACTTTACAAGGCCAACAGAAAAATGGGTTAACCAATTATGAGGACACCACCTTCCCCAAAATACAGTTTTCAATTATGAGGACACCACCTTCCCCAAAATACAGTTTTTTTTAATTTTTTATTTTTTTTTTGGGGTGGGGGTGGGGTGGGGAGGGGGGCTTAAATCTTTTGCCTGAGGGAACATAGTTCACAGAGCACGCCAGTCTCACTTCCAAATTAAGAGTACTGATATGGAGAAAGAAAAGGTCGCTATGCCTCAAATAGTAAATACCTGAGAGCAGTAGTCATCCATTTCCTCTTCTTTTTTCTGACGCAACTCATCCTGGCAAAGAATCAGATGGCAGTTATACACTAAACATGAATTGATTGTGGAGTGATGGTGAAAGGCAATTATTCTCATTCCAGATTCATACTTGTAGGCTCTGGTATGATCCAAGTTGACAAACCAAACATAGGACTGCATTTCAAAATTTGAGGCAGAAAAATAGAGAATTAAGCAGTTTTTCTGCACTCGCGGATTTGTTTTGCTAGTGTCTTTCTGCTGAATGAAAGATACAAAACCATAGGTATGACAAACTCAAAGGCAGCAAAATGATGGGTTAGTGAGATGTGAGATGGTGACTTCTATCTATGCTCTACAGAAAATTCACTCTTGCTAATTGTATACAATTAATCTCAGAGCACCAGATCACATGTTCAAGATATAGCGTAATTGGTTTACCAGTCCTCATGATGCTGTTAACTCTGAACCTGTTACTATAGCTAAATTACAATCCGAGATGCTAACATTTTAAGGTTACAAAATAAAGAACAAATAAACAAAAAACGCTGGACCAAATATCACGATTTCCGTTTCCTTTTATAATAAAAAATAAAAGTAAAAGCATCGACTTGCAAATTCTGAAAACACTGGATAGATAATGGCATTAAAAACAGCAACATGGTAGATTACCTGTGAAGGGTTTGTAATTGCAGATTCAGGAGGAGAAAATCCGCGCCTTAATTTGATTGTGTTGCTACCAATCTTAGGACCAGTATCAAAGACAAGCCAAGCTTCCCAAGTATCATCCTCTCCAGTAAAAAGAGCATGCAAATCCTGCACAAATTTTTTTAGTTTGGCTCCAAAATTATCAATCTTCATTTTCTGAGGATAATTTATCAACATTACATACCGGTGTACTTCCTTGGAGGTCAACCCTTGCTGCAAATAGGCCAGAAGGTTGAAATTTTCGACGGTGCCAAACCTAGTTTTGACGACAACAGGGTGTTCAGCTGTTTTCTGAGCTAAAAATCAGAGAAGGTAGTACAAATATAGGGACAAAACTAACAGTGCAAGATGACTAGGGAGAAAGGTTCATGGCTTCATGCACAGTGTAGGTAACATCCCGTCGTATGTATATATCATTTTCCATCACAAACATGATGCCTGAAGTTCAGAGCTATGCTCCCATCCCAGTTTTGTTATCCCTTGTAGCACAAATCAAGTACCCAAAGATTCTTTAAACAGTTCAAGATTGAGTGCTCAGCCCATTGGATTAATTTAAAAACATTTGGATCTGGTGAGGCAAGCTTGGTTATCATTCCTAAAGCAAATGACAGTTCAAAAATCCAAAACAGTTATGGTGAATTGGCAATCCAGAAAATGCTTGCTGACAGTTTTGGCCAAATGTCACTAAAGAACACACCACAAAAGGTTTGTACCTGACAATTATACGCTAACTCAAGCTGTTCAGAAACATCCTCTCGCAAGGGAATCCAATCAATGCCACCTTTGCGAGCAAACCAGTGGCCTCTCAAGACACGCCTGTTTTCACCATTCCAGTATACAGGGAAGCAATGCCGCCTCATCAAATCAACCTGCAGGACAGTAGATTGTTATGGAAACACCAACTCGCTAGATAGCACACTTAGATTAGTTAATGATAATTGGTATAATGCTTCCCAATGGTCCATACATGATTTATTATGGTAATTATAGAGCATACCAGGAAAGAGATTACAGACCTCATATAGTCCACCTTTCACAGGAACCCCAACCCGCTCTTCCTCCACCTTATAAAGATATGCAGAATCATCACTTTCAACCAAGGATCCTCTCGGTCCTGCACTGCATTCAGCATACTCCCTCCACCAGTACGCAAGCAGCTCTTCCTCCCTCTACAAACAGTAACCAATGACATGAACTTCGAGGAAGTTATTAAGAATGGATACAGGTCTCTTTATACTGTTACTATATCAGAAATGTTAAAGAAGAGCACAAAATTAAACAAAAAACACCATCATGGATTAAATAGCTTACGATGTTGTCAGTTTTCATATAGATTGCATCTCAGTAGCTGTATAGTTAATATTAAAGATGGTGCAAATTTCTAACTAAACATTCAGGAATCCAAGTAAGTGTTGAGGTCGTAACCTCCAAGAAAGACGCCTCCAGTGCCAGAGAGTCCCTCTCGCTGAACCGGAAATAGTCTCCTTTCCCGACTATCTCTGTCCGTGGTACTGAAGAAGAGAGCACTGCATCAACAATAAACCACTTGCGGTCGTTAGGAGTCGAATCAGTAAAACTTTAACCTGAAGCATCGACAATGTGATAGTTCAGGAGAGCAATCAACTACAAGTCTACAATAATAGCAGGAGTGCTGAACTGTGCAGACATGCTCCGCTACTATTCAATTATAATAGTAATGATAATGATAATGGTTCTAGCTCGTAAAGCAGAATAGGTGTCACATGGGACTAAAATTGCAGCCCGAATTTGCAGGTTCGGGGACCGATCCTTTTGAAGACTCCACATGAGTTATGAACCCAGAATAGTATCTAGTTTTTGTGGCATCTACTAAAACCCAAGCAGTTGGCATGCGCCATGGGCCATTGGTGTGAGAGCTGGTCGGAAGCAACTAAGTACGTGGGGCCACTGATCACCTGGCGGAGCCGGAGGTCGGAGCACCGCATGAAATGAAACCGAAACGCCCCCAAGTGATCAAATACGGGCGAGGCGAGGGGAGGGGAAGGGGGATGTGCACCTTTGTCGGCGAGGGGGAGCTTGCAGAAGTACCAGCGGACGTCCATGCCGTCGGAGGGGCTCTTGGTGTGCGCGAGGTACTTGTGGCGCGCCGCGGAGTGCCCGATCGCGTCCTCCAGCCGCTTGATGTTAGACGGCGTGTTCCGCAGCGAGTCCGGCGACGCGCTCTCCTCCGCCTCCCCGGCGGAGGGGCCCGCGCCCGCGCGGCTCGTCGACGCCTGCGCGTGCGCGTCCCCCGGCGGGTTGCCGCCCCGCGCGCCCCAGCTCTCGTCTGGGCCCGCCATGCGCGCCACTCCTGGTTCGGGATCGCCGGAGAGGGGAGAAGTGGAGTCGGAGACGGGGAAGAGAAGCGAAGGGTAGCGGGGCGGGGGGGTGGCGGAGGTGGGCCCCAACCTCAGGGAGGAAGTGTAGGAAGTCACGGAACGGGACGGGACGGGACGGAGGGAATGTACCGCCAGGAAATCAGAAGAAGAGCCCAACTCCAACTGCAAGTCCGACCCCATGGGTGACGAATGGTCCGGTCGGGCCAGTAGTTTAGCTGTACCAATCCGTTTTCTGTGTTTGATTTCAAAAGGTATACTACAAAATTTGCAAGATTCCTTTGAAATTTGATTATCCTTGCTACAACTTCTGTGCGATGAGTTTTTTATAAAAAAACATGCAGAGGTGAGACAATGCTTTCATAGATGACATGAGCGCAACGAGATTTAAATTAAAAAAAAGTACGTAGAGATGAGAGAATTTTACGAATGACATCAACACAACGAACTTCTCAGCGAGTTTGGAAAGCATGGAAGATTTTGATGACAACATTGATATGGAAAGATTTGCAGTTTTTTACTTGAGGGAAATGATGCCTTATATATATACTTATACTCCATTCATTCCATGATGTTTGACTTTTTTATATTGTTCGCTTTGAACTTATCGCTCGGCTCATCGGCCATTATATTTTTCTCTCACAACAAAACGGTGCCAAATGGGTTATCAACCGCAAAAAAACTTCTAATCTAGAACAAAGGCGTACTATTATATATATAAGTTAAACCGTTCAAAACTCCCAAAACATGTTATTAGGTTTTGTAGAAACAATCCACCTAGCTAAATTTGTCGTTTCCTAAACTCACATTTGCATTGATGAACCATCGTTTTATCCCATCTTCACACACAAAAAAACACCATGGTTGTAGAACTTCCACGTGACAAAATATACACATGTTACACACATTGCTTTTTTCATGACCGGGGAATATAGCCCCCTTTTCATGTTACACACATTGCCATCTTCTCGTTGCTGTCGCATTACTCTTGTGGCCATTCCTTGCATCTTAGTCATCATTTGTGGTCCAAACTGATTAGCGACATAAAGACAAAAATGGAGCGCGTTACTATATGTAGAAGACAAAACAATTGGATCTAGCTCCTAACCTTTTTGTGCTTTCGATGAGGTGATTAATGACAGTTGGACGTGATGGCCTCTCCAAATGGCGCTCCTTAATCCATCCTGCCGATGTCTTGACCGGTACCACTACTTTGCCTTTCCGAACGACCCAAAAATTCTTTTATAGTTAGAGGGCTAAGAAAATGTTATCTTCATTTAAAACAATAAAATATTAGGTATAGTCAAAATGAAACTACATTAGGTTTAACCAAACTTATAAACAAAAGGTATCAATCAATAGATATACGAATATAAAGAGATATACCTTGAAAACACAATTCGTAGTAATTTTATTTGTAATTGTTTAGTATGGAAAATGTCACTATCTTTTTACATAAACTTCATCAAAAATTGAATAATTTGCCTTATAATATAACTCTTACTAATTACATATTTTTGGACGGAGGGAGGAGTGCTTTCCTTTGGTGTCACATTATGGAGTAGATCATTACAAAGTACAAATACGCTTGAATTCGTTTTTGACTTGCACAAAAAAAAACCAGAGCAACAATCAAATACGTCTCCCTACCTATGACACGTACTATCTGCCGCAACAAACGCCCGTGGTTTCCGTTGTATATATAAACGGGCGGATCCACGGGCTCCGTCTCGTCATCCGGAGGACATCCACGCCAACCCGTGCTAAGAAAAAGGAAAAAAAATATCTCGGGGCGGCGAAAACCCTCAAACCCTAATCCTTCCGTCCCCCATGGCGGACGCTGACGCCGCGCCGCCAACGCCGCCTCGGGAGACCGTAGCCTCCGAGGAGCTTCCCGCGGCCGTCGAATCCACCGTCGCCGCGCAGCCGGAGGAGGAGGTCGCGCCGGCCGAGGTCGATAACAAGCGGAAGCTGGAGGAGGTCAGCGTCGACGCCGAGGCGAACGGCACCGGCGAGGACGCCAAGCGCCCGCGCGTGGATGGCGAGCCCGACGTCGCTACAGGTGGATCTCTTGTTCCCCCCTTGTCTCGAATTTAGTTTATCGCCGGCTCGTGCGCTTTTACTTCTAAATGAAGCTTGCGGCTCATCGGATTAATTGATTCGCTCGTTTTTTCTCGATTGGGAGCAGGGGTTGAGCAGCAGAACGATGGGTCCTCCGTGAATGTGGAGGAGCCCGCAGCTGTGGAGGATAAGGTTGTTGCTCCGACCGATGGGGCAGCGGTGGATGGTGATAATGGCACGGCCGCTCCTGCTCCGGATTCGCAGGCGGGTTCTGATGAGAAGCCGCTTGAAGCAGCAGCTGAAGCTCCTCAACAGGAAGGTGATGCAGCAACTAATGCACAGGATATTTCTCGTAAGATCGAAGTGCCCAACAGCAAGGTATATGAATCCCAACATACTCGTTTGCTGCCAGATTCTGCTTATAGTATTATTAGAGAGGTCTTGCACGAATAGAGAAAACAAATGACATGGATAAGAGCTACTTTCTTTTACATGTTGTTCAGTCTATTCTAACTGTGGGGATTTATGCAGGTTGGTGTCCTTATTGGGAAACAAGGCGAGACAATTAAAAACTTGCAAGACCACTCAGGTGCAAAGATCCAAATCACCAAGGACAATGAAGCGGACCTAAATGCTCTGACTCGTCCGGTTGAACTAGTTGGATCCCTTATAAGTGTTGATAAAGCCGAGCAGCTTATTAAGAGTGTCATAGCTGAGGTACAATGAACATGTGCTGATTCCTTAATTCTAGTTGCCCTTTCAGCTGCTTTCACCTGCATGGCTGCATGCTAGTTCTAAAATTTCCTTTGGATGCTCTTCCAGGCTGAGGCTGGTGGCTCCCCTGCCTTAATAGCTAGAGGATTTGGAGGTGGACAGCCTGGATCAGAGCAATTTGAGATGACAGTTCCTGATAGCAAGGTTCTTTCTTGGTGCTGATGATGTTGTTATAGTGTGCCATTTTATATGTTCAACCATTACCTGTATTTCATAGGTTGCTATCATTATTGGAAAAGGGGGTGAGACAATTAAAGGCATGCAGAACAAATCTGGTGCTCGTATTCAGGTGGATATGTCGCTTAGTCTTTTCGTGGTGGCTCGCCATTATCAAACTTGTACGACTAGTATATATTTAGAGGCCTAAGAATAAGTTAACTGAATTTTTTTTGTAGTTAATACCCCAACATCCTCCAGAAGGTGTTACATTGACTGAGAGAATTGTACGATTTTCTGGGACTAAGAAGCAGATTGAAGTTGCAAAGGAATTGTTGAAGCAAGCTATGAATCAGGTGATGTGATCTTCCTTTGTGTTTTTTTTTTCGTAGGTTTGTGTTTAAATTGTTAAGTGTTGCTAGATGCTGGTATGATACTAATTTATGCTTTTGATTGTTCATGCATTCTGTGATTTCTCTGATGGTTGCTGATGTGATCATGCTTCATGATTGATTGTTCTTGGTTCATGATATGGTTACTTTTGTGATGTTAGATACCAAATTCAATGTTGTATTTATGATATTTTTGTTACCCAAGGCAAATTCATGGCATGCCTATTGAGAACATGGCCTTATTACAATGCTATTGTTGACCATCGATTTCATAGCTTTTGGGTTCCATAATATGCCTAATTGGATGCAATTTGCACAATCTTTCTGATCAAGCCAAACTGGAGAATTCTTGGCTTTGTAGCTTGTATAGTTGTATATTTGGGTTTCATAATATGCCTATCTTGTCATTGCATGCAATTCATGCCTGTCTTTCTGATCAAGCCAAGCTTGAGAATTCCCTGATACACTTTGTAGCTTGTATAAGTATCCCAAGTGTATGCCTCAAAAAAAAAAAAGGTATCCCAAGTGTACTTTTATTTTTATTATAAACAAAAAATACTTTTCTTTTGTACTTGGTTATTCATACTATGAATAATATTGCACATGTCTCTTGTGTTGGGGAGTGTTGGACCCTTGATAAGTGCTGTTATACACTAATCATTCTTCTCTGCACTTGGCCTTGTATGAAGTATCCATCTTGATATATAGCAGTGCCTAATTGGCTGGAAGGTAAGTTCTTCTTCATGTTTGAGTTCTCATCTCCCGATGAAACACAAACAAGACACCATTGCTTTGTCAAGATTAAGGATGTAAAACTTATAAATCGGATTCATTACCTTATGAATGTTTCACTTCCTTTCTCTCGTCAAAATCTCTTATCCTGGGTGCTAAGCACTGAACTTTTTATGGCTTATTTTTCCTTCTCGTTTTAACTGGATCATGCATTCCATACCTGTCCATTGGAGCAAAGTTCTTGATTTATTTATTAATAGTAATGCATGAATTATGGAAAAGTCAAATGAGTGCATGATCATACAATTCACAAATGAACTTTTGAGCAATACATAGCAAATGATTCGTCTGGGAGATCTGAGCACTGATTGAATTCTTGATCCCATTAGCTTGACTATTCTTCATATTATTACATACACTGAGTAGGACTTTTCCAATCTATATCAGCCTTAACAATAAACATTTTCATGCTTAATGAAGTCAAATGGATCACAATGTCCATGACTACAGCTTCGCAAGTGTTGTTACCATACCAGTGGATTATCCAATTGCTAGATAAGATATGATTCTGTTTCCTACATAAGCAGTCTGAACTGACACATCAAGTTCACCCGCTTCCAGAGTCAATATTTTTGTTGAAGGTGCCAATTTGGAGTTGGTCGGGTATCCTAATGCAGATACAGCTAGCTTTCTTCATGGGTCATCATTCTTCATCGTTGACTTGCACCGAGGAGGGATATTGACCATTATCCCTTACCCTTGCATGGTTTATGTAGTTGGTAACTGGTAAGGCTGCCTATTGCCGAAAGGAAACCGAAACTGTATGGCATTGGAAGACTGCAACAAGTGCATCATTGCCATGACAAGGCTACTACATCACCATGTATAGGTTTGCTAAACTGAATTGTTTGTGACTGTATCTGAAAAACACAACTTCCATATGCTAGCTGCACGATTAAGGATTTACCATTGTTGTTACTTATTTGCTATGTCACTCTTAACTAGAGTTTGGGTTGCTTAGCATTATTATTTTTCTCATTAGTCGCGGTTACTATCAGATAATATCATAATATGTGTGATGCAGTGCATTTAATGTCAATATCATTGTGTTCTCTATTGAAGCTGTTTATGTTTATGAGATGCACCTGTATAAGTTAAATTTTGAAGTAACCTTTCTTTTTATGTCTACATTTCTTGTTGCAATTTTTAATGATGGTTAACCAGGATGCACAGAAATTTGTGAAGCTTTTGTTAATGGAATTCTTTTCTTGAACATTGTTTCTTGAATGATTTATTGATCAATGCTGGACAGTGTTTAAGGAGCTACTATACAGGCGCATTTTCTTAATGATGTTCTTATTTAACTGCAAAAAAATGTGAACAGTCTGGTTGCCCCTTGATGTTTTTAATGATGTTCCTAATACCTTTGGCTTCATGTTTGTTTGTAGTGTCTTATTTACTTCCCCTTCTGGTTTCTAACATGCTTTTTTGTACAGACATTTTCAAAGCATGCAAACCAGTCTGGCGGATATGGTCCACAAGGTTACCGTCCTCAGGGTCATGGTGCTGCTTCTCAGTGGGGGCCACGTTCTCAGAATCATGGCTATGGATACCCACCTAGAGGTATGCCTCCACCTCAAAACTACAATGCTCCTTACGGTGGCTACCCGCCGCAGGGACCGCCAAGAGGTGGCATGGGCTGGGACCAGAGGCAGGGCCCTCCACCCCATCCTTCGTACCAGGGTGGTGGTTCTGACTACTACAAGCAGGGATCTCAGCCATATGATAGCCAGCCACCAAGCTACCCTCCTGGGCCTGGGAATTACAACAGTTATGGGCAATCCCAGGGTCCTAACTATGGCCAACCTCAGTATCCGCAACATCCACCTCAACAGAACTATGCCCCTGGGTATGGTGATCCTAGATACAATGCACCCCCTCCGAACCAGCAGTACTATGGTCAGCCACCAATGGGCCCGCAGCAAGGCTACCCTCAACAGCCAGATCCCTATGCTAGGCCTCCGTACAGTGGACCTGGACAATGGCAGCCCAGGGGTACTCCAGCCGCGGATGGCTCCTACCAGGCGCCACCTGCATCTTATGGGCCACCGTCTCAGCAACCTCCTGCTTATGGGCAAACATACGGTGCAGCAACTGGACCTGATGGGTATGCTCAACAGGGTTACCCACAGCAGGCACCAGCTCCATACGCTCAGAGTGCACCAGTAGCTCCAGGCTATCCTCAGCAAGGCACACAGCAAGGTGGATATGCACAGTACCCGCAGACCCAACCAGCATATGGTGATCAAGCAGCTCAAGCCAATGCCAACTACGGTTACCAGGGAGCTCCAGCAGATCCTAACTATGGAAGTGCCTACGCACAGCCAGGATATGGTCCTCCTGGTCAGGCAACTGGTCAGGCTGGTTATGCCTCCTCTGCGCCAGCTGCCGCGCCTGCTTTTGGCCAGGCAGGATACACACAGCCACCTACAAATCCTCCAAGTTATGACCAGTCTGCAGCACCAGCAGCAACTCAGAGTGGATATGCTGCGCCCCCTGCAAATCCACAACAGCCTGCTGCAGCAAAAGGGGTCTCGCCACAACCTGCTGCTGCTGGATATGGTGCTAGTGGGCAGTGGACAGCATGAATCTTGTCTCTCAAGCTTTGCTGACAGCAAGATCATGTCGGATACCGCTTTTGGCGCATATTCCAATGTTTGCATCTGTTGGGTGTCCGTGGACGCGTCGGGTAGGGCTTAGTATCGTTATCGAAAGAGTTTGTAACCCCCTTAAGTTGTGATACTTGGCATCACTGTAGTGTCTATTAGTAGTTGGCTAATGTGACTTTAAACATCCTATTCAGTTTGAATGAAACCTTGTCTTGCTACTTCACATCTTGTCGAGTAATTTTTGGATCGGTGTTTCATTTAAACTCAGTGGATTTCTCCGTGGTTTCATGGAATGATGGGTGCCCTTGCCAGTTGGCAATAATTATGCTTCTGCAATTCTGTTGCTCATCCAAGCTCGGTGGGTTTGTTCGTATTTGATCCGAATCTTGTTTATAGGATTACCATGGTATTGGACAACATTCATCTTCTCTACACGTTTTTTGCTTGAAATGAAAGCTAAAAGTCATGTTAGTACAATTGGCATGGAAATGGAGAAGCCATTAGCCATGGTCTTCCTTTTTTGTTTGAGAATGCCATGGTCTCTATATTGTAATTATAATGTATAGAAATGAAAGCTAAAAGCTTCATCTCTATAATATAACTATAATGTATATAAGACGCGGGCTCAATTTACATCAGACAGTCCGGCCGCCCCTCACGTATGGAGTAAGAGAATTCGTCCAGCTCTCATGCTGGGAGCACAATTTGCCTAATGAGGTCGTAGATGGCCCGAAGGTATCCCATAGGCTGCTGCTCCTCCGGCAGCCTGAGCATGCTCGCCACCTTCTCGAACTGTGCCTGCCCGAGTGCGGCGTCCGCCGGCGACTCCTCCAAGGACGGCGCCCCGGGTGCCCTGAGATCCTTGCGGAGCTCGGGCGGCGACAGCGCCCACTGCATGGCCCAGATGCCGAGCGGCCGCATGTAGTGCAGCGACCGGTACCCGCCGTCCTCCGTCCACGCCTCGGGCGTCTGGAACGCGTAGCCGAACCCGTCCTTGCCCCAGGCGGCGTCGTGCGCGCCCTTGGCCGTCCGGAACGCGGCCTCCGGCATGCCCTCGTGCACCATGGCCGCCGCGACGGCGTACGTGACCCCCGGCCACACCTCCCTGGACTGCGTGGACGACGCGTCGACGGCGCCGTCGGGCCGCATCCCGTTCACGGCCCCGACGGCGCCGCCCTTGGTCCGCATCACGTTGTAGTCCAGCACCGTCGCCAGCGCGCTCTGCGCCTTGGCCTCCTCCACCACGGGCTCCAGCCCGCACGCCCGCGCGTACCACTGGCCCGCCATCTGGTCCGCCATGATGGACTCGCTGGTGGCGCTGCCGCTGTTGTCGTAACGGAAGTAGGCGCCGGTCCAGAGCTCGCCGTCGTACACGCGCGCCGCCCTGTCGCGCCTCGCGCGGAAGTAGGCCTCGGCGTGGCGGTCCCCGACGACGCGCGCCATGCCCGCCGCCGCGCCCAGCGCCGCCACCCAGAGCCCGCCCGTGTACGCGCTGACGCCGGACACGGACCAGATGTCGTACGTCTGGTCGGGGACCCCTTCGTTCTCCACCATCCCGTCCCCGTCCCGGTCGAACTGGTCCATGTACGCCATGGCCATGTACACCGCCGGCCATGTCGCCTCGGCGAACGCGGCATCGCCCGTGGCCACGGCGTCGCGGTACACCTGGAGGACGAACTTGGGGTTGAGGTCCTTCCACCGCGCCGGGTCGTGCAGCATGTACGCGTTCAGTTCCACCCAGGGGTCGCTGAGCCCGACGTCGTGCGGCACGGTGCCGAGGACCTTGCGCGGCACCGTCCGGCCGTCGAAGGTGTGCCGGAGGCGTGGGTCGTGGAGGAGCACGGCGCGGGCGAAGTCGCGCTGCAGGGACAGCTCCAGCGACGGGAAGAGGGAGAGCAGCGCGAAGGAGGCGTAGAAGTGCACGTCGTAGGTGTTGTACATGTTGTACTCCATGCCTTCCAGGTACAGGAACTGCCCCACGTTGTCGTCGCCGTCGCGCAGCAGGGACGCGCCGAACGCCGACGCGGCGGAGTGGGACCGCGCCGCCGTAGCCAACGACACCGCGTGCACGACGCCGTCCACCGCGCTACTGCCCGCCGATGCGACTGGGAGGAGCGTGTCGATCGAGAACGGCTCTGACGAAGCGAAGCCTGCCTTCTTCGGAGGCTGTCCGTCTGTCGTAGTTATAGTAGCATCTCTTGTTAATTGTTATTCATCAATTCATCATCAGGAAACAAAAAATGGATCTTATCTTCAGTGACTGACTAATAATCATTTGTTATTGGATCATTACCTGTCCAGATGGTGCCTCCAGCGTTGAGGTAGTAGAGCTCGTTGAACAGGGCAACTGGATACCTGATGATGACACCCAATGATTCATCAGCGTTTCAGACCAAAAGCTTATGCATTGTCAGTTTTTGTTCATAGTGTCATGGCACTGATCTGACTGAAGTTCTTCTTACCATTCAGGCAGCCTTTTGTCATTCAAGATTGGCCTCTGCCACTCCTCGATCTGGGCCTCCCAGTTCATATGCTCTAGTCATATCATACAGTGAATTCAAAAGTTCAATCAAGGGTCAAATAAGACGAAATTCTTTTGCAGGACGGTTCAGTCAGAAAAAAGGTTTTGATTCTAACCAAGTAGAGCGTCATGAGCCAGGTGCTGTGCAGCTGCGTCGGCATCAACGCCGTAGAACTTGGTGTACCTCCTGCACCCCATCCAGAACACATGTCAGCGACAAGCCGCCGGCCAGCCATTGCAGCAGATCAGCGAGGATGGGCGGCGCACTCACCTGTGGTACGTGCTCCCGGCGGGGAACTTGACGTCGGGGCATGCCCAGGCCAGCGAGAAGGACACCACCCGCGTCGCACCCGCCGGCACGGCCGTCGACGCCGCCACTGCCGCGCCCACGGACGACCCGGCCTTCGACGCCACCCTCGCCTCGTTGCCGGCGCCGGAGTGGCCGAACGCGCCGTGCTGTTGCAGCAAGCGCGTGTCAGCGCTCAGCAGAGAACAGGGAGGGTGTTTGGATCGGTTGATGGACGGACGGATCGGAGGTGAGGTGTCTACCTTCTTGATCTCGTCCCACATGTCCGCCGCCGTGAAGTCGCCGGAGCTGGACGGGCCCATCGTGAAGGACGGGCAGACGCTGACGGCGACGCCGTCGGTCTCTTGGGACGCGATCGCGAACGTCACCGGAGGGTGCCCTCCCGCCGTCCTGCATTGGCGTCCGTCAGCGTCATCTCAATAATTGGCATTTACACAACGGAGATGCAGGGAAGATGAGCGCCATGGAAGATCAGATCAGACCAGACGCACCTGTGATGGAGGAGAACGCCATGGACTCCGTCTTGCTCCCTGCAAATGATCAACCAAGAGAACACATTTGCAGTAAGTAAGAAGGCAGTTCCAGTGATTCCTGCTAGGCTGATACACTGAACTAGCAGCAGCCAGCAGGTGAGAATAATGTGATGATGTCCATTACTTCATTTTGGAATTCACGTGGTTTCCTGTCAGTTTTGATTTCCCACCAACTGAATTCTACAAGAGGATACAAGATCAAAAGTCAGGTCGTCTCCCAAATGTTTCATTTCATCCCCTGTGTACTGAAAAACAAAGGCGGTGGCCTGCACTTACTGCCCATGTGAAGAGCAGTGTTACATCTGCAGCTGTGCTCCCAGAGTTGTGCACCTGAATTGCAGGTCTTGTTAACATGCTACAGCTTGATTTCAGCCACTGAATCTGCAGAAAGAAAAAAACAGGAGGACAAGAAAACAAACTGTACCGTGAATGTGAAAACCGCAGCCGGGAAGCTGCTCTCTTTGTAGCTGTGTGGGATGAAGGGGGATATCTGACGGCAAGTGATCTTGATCTCAGGGTCAGGCTCACCTGCATCGAAATTTCCAAATGTCATGTAATTGACATGATTTATGTACTAGGTAAGATAAGGTTACTGCTCTTGGTTAGATTAGCTAATCTGAAACTGAAGTGCCACCACTAACTTACCATCATATACTGTCCATGATCTTGGGAACAGGGCGTGGTAGGTGCATTTGTCCTCCTTCAACTTCCAGTCCCAAGATCCGATACCGGCTTTATCGACTCCCCTGCAAGTTAAATTTGCATCATGGTCATGATATGTCCTGCCTATTCTTCAAGTGCATAATACAAGTAACAATTTTAGGATTTCACTGCTCACTTGAGAAGATCAGCAGGCGGTGCTGACAATACCGTGGAGTACTTCTTCCCATTCGGGCGCGAAACAAATGCCTAGGTAACAAAACATTGGCTATCAGAAGTTGTTCACAGTTGAGTAAGTGCAACTGGGCACTGTAAAAATCATGAATGGAGTTACAGAATGATTACCGAGAACTGATTTGCTAGTATAGGTTTCTCTTCATTTGTCACGGGAAATATCTGAAATTGCTGAAAGTACCCTCTGTAGCTTCTCCCTATGCTTCCTGCACTGATGAAATATAACGAAAGCTGGTTTGAAAACAACTCTCTGTCATCAGCTATAAGAAAATTTAAGGACCAATATTGAACTAAGCTTCTCTAGGAATTATTATACATAGAAGGCTGAGGAAACTGACCCTATCCCACCGAGCGGTACACCGCGGTAGCAGTTGTCCATCCATTTCTTCAGAGGATCATAAACACCAACCTTTTAGAAAAGCGAGATTTTTTTTAATAAAAAACATTAGTGACAGGACAGCATAATCTAGTCATGTTTCAGCACTAAAAACACAATCCTAAAGCTGATCTAGGGGCAAAACAGACACAACTATAAAGTTTGGTGATAGGGGAGGGGGGACCCACTCGGCCTTTTGCTTGTTCTTCAATCTGAAGCTTCAGTAGTTTTAGAAGCAAGGGCCCCTGTATTGCCACATAAACGCGCGGTTAGTGTTGTGAACCTAGAAAAGGAATGTGCACTTATTGCTCCATATGAATATATAGTGTAATGTCAAAGCTGTTTATTGGTAATTGTTGATATGAGTATGACTAAGCCTAATCAATCAGTCGCATGCATCCTAGTATATATGTGAAGTACAACTGTTGTTTTCAGGTCAGTAGCAATTATGGCGATCATGACAACTGAGTATTTGGCATTTTCCACTTCCTAGGAAAAATAGTACTCCTATATATAGTAGGAAAGAGCCAGTACACCACTTAAATTAGCACCTTGTTAACATAATAAATCCCTTTGTTTGTTGAATAAAAAATTGAAGGCCAAACGCAGTGCAACTTACAATTGTCATCAAGTCAGTCATGGTCAGGCCGAACATGGCGACCTTCTTCCCTTCATC
The DNA here is from genome assembly GCA_023333625.1 of Bothriochloa decipiens. Lineage (NCBI taxonomy): Eukaryota > Viridiplantae > Streptophyta > Magnoliopsida > Poales > Poaceae > Bothriochloa > Bothriochloa decipiens. Next base: position 83,578 of record JALGXP010000038.1, on the reverse strand, counting down.
GTCGAATCTCCTCTGCCAAGTTCTTGCTGGTGGCTGCGAGCAGTCGATGCCCGAGAGAACCTAGATAAACCAGGAAGGAACAATCATGTCAGACTAGTTTGGTTGCTGAGGAAAGAACAGAGGTGGTTGGATTGGAGAACACGAAGAATATCCGTGCAGATGAGATGATACACGGAACATGTCATCTCATGATGGCTCAAGTCCTTGAGACGAAGAGATGAGAAAGCGACTTAACAAAAAATGAATCCAAGAAGCAAACTGTTTAAGTACCGAACAAACAAAGGGACACGCCATAGCAACACAAAGGAAAAAGAAGAGGAGGCGGTAGGTTCTGAAGGTGCCTGCGTACCTTGGCCTGGTCCAACTCTTGGCTTCCCATGCTGGTTGAAGATGAACAGCTAGCAGGGATTTATCTGCAGGCAGTCAGAAAGCACAAGAATCTGAATGCAGAGGGATTGTAGAAGATAGGCACACGAGCCTCTGCCACATGGCAAGAAACAGCAAGCAGGGGATCGAAATCGACCCAGGTATATCCATCCATCCATCGATGGCGCTGGAGAGGAGGAATGAATCATCCTTGAACAACAACAGATGAGATGGGGAAGGAAGAGAGCGATACCTGAGGCTGAAGCCCCGAAGACGAAGAATAGGGGCGGCAGCAAAACCCGGAACGCGAGCCGAGCACGAGCAGAGCTCTCTCGGTCTCGGTCAGAATTCAGAAAAGGCGCCCCGGCTTTTGGGTGGGTGGGTTTTATATATATATATATCAAGACTGAATGCCGTTGTTGGTGGCATCATTTTCTTCGTTTTTTCTTGATCTTTGTTGTTTGTTTCAAATCTTGGGTGTTTCTGAGAGTAGAAATAGAAACGAAGAATAAGCAGAAAAGTCGGCCGGCAATAGTAGTTAGCGAGCAGCAGTCAGACGTGAGGGGCCGGAAGTAGTTGGATTGGATAAGTAATGCTGTTTTTGTTTCTGCTAAGTGTGTTGTATACGTCGTGACACGATGCTGACTTTGTTTTCTCTAAGGATGATATTTAACAGGCTAATGGCGTTGGCCTGCAGCTGAGCCGAAGAAATTCTTCTAGACACATGGTTCGTGACTCGTCAGCCATTACCATTGAGAGATCAGAATCGTAATCCGAATCAGAGTCGCCCCTGTTTGTATACAGTTGAATTTGTCAAAGAAGTGATTCTCCCGAAGAAGCTATACAGACGGAGTAAATAAAAAAAAAAGGTGGTTGCCGGAGAAGCCATTACCATGGCGGCCGGGCGAGTATGTTGGCGACTGTTGACTGACTCATCATCTATCACTATCAGAGATTCAGAGAAGAGGCAGGACCAAAATAGTGTTCTGCAACCGTTGACCAGTCACTAGGGGCCTTCGTTCTCTAGCTGCAAGTGTAGATAATTACATAGTAGCACGCAGTAGCCGCCAATATATACAAGTATATTTTAGAATCAACTATAGCAGCCAATGCATGTTTTTGGAGGGGTATCTGGTATGGTGCATGGAAGTCATCGTAGGCACCAGCACATGTTTTTGAGCTTTCCTAGTAGTCTTCCAGAAATTCCAACGTATAACGTAAGGCAGGCGGGGAACTGAGTTTTACCTATGACCGACCGACGAGTTGTTTGCTCCCTGAAGCAACTGCTAGCTGCTGCTTCAATTCAATCCCTCTTCATTCCTCCGTGATGTCCACACGTGCCACGCCATCTAGAAGAATACGAAAACACGATCACCATTTCCCATTCCGTCTCGATCCCAGCGCTGACGATGCATGAGTTGATGACCATATTCAGACAGTCAAGTTCATGACTATTCAGAACATTCAGCGTACTGAAACCGGAGTGTCCATTCCCACTCTCCTTCAGATGACAGTTCAAAGAATCCAACCCGTGGGCCTCGCTAGTTCCCCGTCTCTTCTCTGAATTAAAAAAAAAATGTGAAAGGTAGGTAGTGTGACCTTCTGTCCATAGGGACGACGTGCTAAACTTCTGCTCCCTTCGTCCCATTTTTCATTCTCTATTCTTGAGAAGTCAATATTTTTAAAATTCAAACAATTATGTATTAAAATATAAATATTTATATTAAGTAATTAATATGATCGGAAAATCTTTAAGTCTAGTTTTTAACAAATTTGTTTGAAGATGAAAATATTATATGTATTTTTTACAAATCTAGTTAAAGTTGAAAAAGTTTGACCGACATACATCTCATATCGTCCTTTTTTTCTTGGAACAGAGGGAGTAGTTGTTATATGGCCTTGCCTCCGTCCCAGAAAGAGTATAATTAATTCTAGAATAGTTTTTTATTAATTCAAGAAAATTTGTATAAAATATACTAATATTGTTTACCATGCTAAGTATGTACCGTTATAGAACAGATTTGCACAGTATGTATACCTATTTAAAGTCATAAATGTTTATACTCTTTTCTATAAACATGATAAAAAATGAAGATACTTCTATTCGTACGTCCCAAAATAACCGTTATTCTGTCCTTATATACTTGTCGGTTGTCTCAAAGGAAGTGTTGCCGTTCCAGGCTTTTGAAAATAAGCATCATTTTCATTTTGCAATACACGTTTCTCTTTTTCTCCCCAACAATGCATTTCTATATCTATCGCTCTCCTTATTTTTTGTGCACGGCATCTTTTTCACCCTTTCTTATTCCTCATGCCAAGAGCTAAAACGACACTTATCATAGGAGGGAGAGAAGAATGCAATTTTATGGTCGAGACTAGTCAAAACTTTATCAAGTTTATTTGACCTATTTAGGAGAAAAAATATCAATATTTATGTCTCAAAGTGGATTTACGATAAAAAATATGTTTCATAATCAATATAATCTAGTGATGTTTTTAATTGCTAGTTGTTTTTTTCTTGTAGATGGTTAAAATTTTCTGTCCTCGTTATCGGTAAGTGAGAATTATATATTTTTTTGACAGAGAGAGTAATTTATTTCATAATTGAGTTGAATGGCGGACTTCAGCTTTTTGGAAAATGAATAATGACATACGGTGTGGTCTGGTATAGTATCTCCATATGCAAACTTCTCCAGCCGCCAAAAAGTTACTCTATCTGATTTGATTAAATAAAGGGATTAAAGGACTTGTCGCCATCCACACGTACAAGAAGATCTTCTCCTCTTGACATTTGCTTCGTTTCAATTTCATTATTATTTGTTGTTAGCATGCATAGTGTTCTTGAAGCAGGGAAAGGAATAATAATAATAATAATAATAATAATAATAACAATAATAATAATAATAATAATAATAATAATAATAATAATAATATATACATACAAAAGGGACAGTTGCATCCCAACAAATTTGAGAATCAGGAGGAGTACACAGCACCTGGGAAATCTTGCACGTGGTGAGCAGATCCATTTTATTTGAAGCCATGACATGACACGATCCCATGACAGTGCGTTTACACAAGGATACGATATGATCCTGGTTCCTCAAGGACTGATACTCGCAATAGTATGGCGCTTGTGCTGGAAGATCAGAAGGAAACCTTTACAAACCCAGATCTAGGGTCAGCCGATCAGCATACACAGGTACTGTAATTCGAGAATCGGGTCCCGTGATTCACTGATGTCCTTGTGATATTCTTTTATCTTTTTGCATACTGTGTAATTCTTCTGAAAAAAAAGAGAGAAGAATCTGATGTTTACGTTGCAGATCTCCATGCACATATGACACACCAAGCACGAGGTACGTATGACTTCCAAGAGAAAGCGTGTGCGCACCTGCCGGCGCAAACCACTTGTTTGGTATAATAATTATGAAAATCCCGGAGCATATTATACCTAGATTTTTTTTTAAAAAGAAATAAACAATTGGCATATCCATATTGTGTAAGTATAAATGTACATTGTTGCCAAAGTTGAGATGCAAAATATTTTCTAAAAAAATCACACAAAAATGATAAATTTTAGGTGTATATGTGCTAGAAGATAAAACACAGTTATCTTGTCTTCTAGCACACATGAATTTTGTTATTTTTGTATGAATTTTTTATATTGACAAGAAGCGCACGATCATGGGCTGAAAAGCATGGTAAAGCCCATTCTCGATCTGGAAGTCGAGCAAGTTGCATACAAGTCATGAGATAGCCATTTCCTCATTTTTTTTTTAAAAAATTTACAATGATTCATTCACTAAACATGGACATCACACCACGTACTGAAATATATTAATTCCACTCCATTCTTGCATGTATATACATATAATAATACCAAGCACTATAAACTCTATTTTCTTCCAGCTCTTTTAATAACAGGTTAACAAATTCCTCTCCATAAAGTAAACATCAACTGATGCCGGGAGTAACATGCATCAGATTTTGAGATGCCACAACACAACCTTGACACCCAACAGCACGTCTCAAACAACGCCCACTCATTTTGTTTTCAGGCATCTGCCTTTGATGGAATTCAGTAATTCGCTATCTAGTCATCGAGAGATACATAGGAAATTAGTAACTCGCACATCTTGGCAAGCAATAGTAGCCTTTGTGTTTGTGTCACCACAGCTTGGACTGACTTCCAGTAGCACATCAGGGGTCAGCAGTCGTCTCTACTTCACGCCAACTGATGCCATGAGATCCTCATACTCAGGGTCAGCCTCTGTTCTCTGAGCTGCTGTTGGCGCAAATGGGTTGTAGATTTGATTGCCACTAGGCCTGTTTCCACCTGCACCAGACATATCCTGTTGTGGCGGTAGCCTCAACTGAAATGGCCGGGTAGGCAGGAAACTCGACGGATTTGATGGTGCTGGCATATGAGGTGCTTGTACTGCTGGCCGGACCCCCTGGAACCCTGCAGGGAACTCGAGAGGAGATGGATTCCTGGGGAAGCCTCCATGGAAGTGTGGAGGTGGAGGATGCATCCTTGGCTGACCCATCATATTCATGGGCCTGCCATCAAAAGGCCTTTGGAAACCTTGATTGGGGTTCTGATTACTAGGATGGAAGAAGAGCCCAGGGTGAGTTCTGTCGTGTATTCCCACTTGACCGCTTGATGCTGCAAAGTCTGGAGTAGGCGCTGGTGATACAACAGGCCGAAAAGTGAAATTGCCTGTGACTGGGCGTGGAGGTCTCAAAGGGGCTATTTGTGACTGACTGCCGCTTGTGTTTGCAGGACCTGGGGCAGGCTGGCTGGAAGATGCAATTGATGGAGGCACCATGCCAGGAGTTGATCCAACTGGAGAGAAAGCTGGAGGTGGCCCTCTCATTTGATCAGGTGTCGGAGGGTAAGGTGACTGCGGTGATGGCCCACCAGGAAATGTTACTGAGGAAGGACCTTGAGGCACAGCTGTTGGAAAAGATTGAGCTCCACCAGGAGGCCTGGAAACCAATTGTCCTGAACCAGTTAAATTTGGTGCTGGTGGATGCTGGCCGCGGTACATGGTGGGCACATTTGACGGTGTCAATGCAATGGGACCTTGTGGTGGATTTGCACCAAGAGGAGAAACAGAAATAGGAGGTCTCACTGCCATAAAAGTTGGTGAAGCGTGCATAGGCCTCTGAGGTTGTGACATAACAGGAGAAAAAGGTGGCCAACCACCAGAGGCATGGGGTATTTGAAGGGGTCTAACTGGCAGTGGCACTGAGGAAGATGGTGTCATGTTTGGGCTTACAATACCAGGTGGTTGACCAAAAGAAGGCCCAATTGAGGAGTTACTAGCTCGAAATTGAGGTGGATTCTGTTGATTGCTTGGTAGTGATTGCTGAGGCCCAGGAACAGGAAATGGATTTCTTGGCATGCTATTCATGTGAGAAGGTTGACCTGTATATGGAGGCATACTAAAAGAACCAGCAGGTGGTTGTGGTTGCAATGAATTGTTAGGTAATGTACTCAAAACAGGCCCCGTGGAAGGAATTGATGGAGCATTGGTCTGGGGTGTGGGCGGCCAAGGAGCATTGTGTGATTGGTAATGAAGTAAATCTGGTTGTGAAGTGGTATTCTGCACCGTTTGCACATTAGCTGAAATTGCATCCATGGAGGTAGCTGCTGAAGCAACAGCAGTAGTTGTTGAAGCAGCTGTTGACTTTACCTGGTTCAAACGACTCCATGGTCAGTTGACAACAAACTGATTTTGAGGGGGAAGAAAGGCATGCTGGACTTACGGAAACAGGAGCAAGAAGCAGCTCAATCAACAAAACTGCAGCATCTACTTTATCATAAGAGTCAGCTGATACATTGATGTATAGGTCTTCATAAGCATCTTGTGCTTCATTTATGTCTTGATGACGAATCTCACCCTGAGCATGACAAAAAAAGGTGCTTCATTTGTATATTTCATCGAAATTGCTATAGGAGTTATTTACTATAATGACAACACACAACAAAATGATGTGCTGTAGATCTGTGGAGCTTGAGCATCAAGATAAAGATGAAACTACAAAATTATGATGAAAAGGCCTGAAATGGAATAGGACGTTTAAAAATCTCTCTGAAAATTATCTTAGCAAAATATTACCTTTTCTCCATTGATTTTCTTAGTCCCATATACTCGAATGACAGCTCCAGTTTCCTGCCATGTGTGAATGAAACCAACAATTTAACAAAGAGACTGCTCTCAGGGATGTTTCAACTTTCAACAAAATAATATCATAAGATTTCCAAAACTAAACCATACTTCATGTAGTCGCTTCTGGGTATTGCTTTCAGGTCCTAGAAGAACTCCAATAATATTATGTCCTGGACGTGCTTCTGCCTGCCATGGTCAACAGCAGACAGTAAATGTCATGGGCAGTCAGCTAGACCCTGTGGGCCAGATCGGAAGTAAGAAAGGCTCATAAAAACTGGACCAGTCAGGGGCAAGAAAGGCTCATTAGGTTAGGATTAGAGATAAGATTAGCTAGAAGTCAAGTAAATCTCTCTCTATATATACAAAAATGAGGAGTTGTATTAATTGTAAGTAAGCAAAAAATTACGAGAGATCCTCATCTATCTCAGGCCCCGGGCCTTGAGATTAGCCGCTGTCCCCAGCATGCCCAATCCCATGTGCTCAATTCGACATCTGTTCACCCTACCAGGCTACCCACCCACAATCACCCAAAATTCTGCACACCCCTCTAACCAGGGACATGAGGAGAACTCAAAAGATCTACCAAAATTTTAACAAATGCTAAGTGTTAATACCAAAATGAAGTATAGCACACTATAGATAAAAAATAGATTAACCAACAATATATTGCTCTTGAAAACAACTCAATCTGTGATGCATAATTCTAGTACATTACAAAGGAAAATTAAGATAAGCTCCTACTGGTGTAAGTCGATTGTACAAGTACAAGGAACTCTTGGAGTATCAGAAATAGTGGCAGAAGAACCAAACGGTCGCTAAAGGTCACAACAAGCAATAAGCATGATGAGGTAGTGACCTTACATACCGGAAGAGGGATTTTTGTCTCCTTAAGTACTGGTTTGTAGTCCTCAGGTGTCTTATATCCCGGATTCAGACGGAGTATTTCACCTACAGATAATATGCACCACAGTTATGACTACAGATTTTCTCGGAGACTAAATGAAGATATTTAACAAGGCCAATAATAATTAACAAGAACCTAACATATTTATTTTCAAGCAACTACAAGCATTATCAAGCAAGACACTACTTGATAAAGGAACCCCATGGCCCCATTAGCACCAAGATGCATTGACTCAGGCACATATTTATTTTCGCTTCAGTGGTTAAATGAAGTGCATGAGTACAGGAGAAAATGATAACTTCTCTGACCAATAAGCTCTCGTCTTTCAAGTTCCAACAGTTCAACATTTCCCAGCTGCAAAAAGGGTAAAAAGATGATTACCAAATGGGAGCATATAATCATTTTTATCTCGAAATACTATGGACTCATCCAAAAAAATGTGTAAACCCATATGTAGTGGTGAAAGCACTGAAATTGGGAATACCTCGTTCTCTTTCAAGATATCAGAACCAATAGAATTCAATTCATTTCCAGCAGACACTGAACAATCAATTCCAGAGGTATCCAAAGTTCCAGGCTTCAGCTGCTTGGTAATTTGTTCCACTCGAGTCTGCTCATGAACTAATATGAATTAATGACACCTGGCAATCGAAGCATCGACATGAGAGAATCACAAGAAAAATGCTCATTTCTGTCCAGTCAGTGGGGAGGCTGGGTTTATCCTTTCAATAAAAGTAAATAATGATACTTTTTAGCCTAGCCTCCAAAGTAATGCTCACTCAATAGTGAGTTTTTCAGCATTCCTGTTGTAGCCAAAGGAACTGAATTATGAAGCAAGTTCTAAATTTCTAAAGCAGATCCAAAAATGTGTGCATACTATCCTTGCTTAATTTTTTAATGTAGATTGACACAGGTACCAGGCTACTAAGAGAGAGATATTTTAAGAAAAGACACTCAAGATAGACATGCTTTTGATTGGAAGTAATATGGAGTTATTTCAAACTGTCTTAGGTTATTTCCAAGGACTATTTTTACTGAGAAAAGGTAGCATAATGTAACCGGCAGGTACAAGTTTAATCAAACATATTGCCTCAACCAAAATGCAAAAGATGGTACTAGTGCACAGAACAATGGATGTCAAGAGATAGAGCAGGCTAGAAGCGTAAACCCATGGAGGTGAAAGATAAGAGTGACAAGTGATAGTACAATACCTGGTAGGCCAAAGCCCTTCCTTTGCACACAACAGGGTCCAAAGCAAGGTCAGACGCCCACTTTGTCTTTCTGTGAACATGTCTGCTGCTATCTTCGCTGGATGCAGCTGGTGTTTCGTTCTTGGTACTGGCACTCCGGATAACGATTGAGCCCGCTAGCTTGTTCTTAGGTATGACGAATCCAGCTTTTGCCCCAAATATTGACATCTTGGGGGCCAAAGGCGATGCCGCTGTGGATTTTGCTTGGTGATGCTCCACAGAAGACTGGTCAAATTTTGTGGTCATCTACAATACGGGAGGACCCACTAAATGGAATGAGCGTAAACGTGTACGCCCAATTTATTTATTTATTCATTGGGCAAAACAAGCTTAGTTAGTAGGCATTATGCATAAACAATCAAAGTGAGCAGGCACAAACATGTATACAATTGTAACTAGGTCAATCCGAATACAAAATTTATCCCCAATTGGATTGTTCAGAAATGAGAAAACTGTACTCCTATAATATTGCCAATACAGGATATGAACTAGAACATACAGTTCATGACTTCATGTCTTGCAAATATGCGTCATCAGTTTAAAAGAATATGACAGTACAGTGCCAGATATGCGATTCTAGACAATCCTGAGTTCCTGACAATGCGCATGGAGCAAATTCGCATCTAGAACGTGTGGCCTTTCCCACCCACCAAACAGAGTTCGAGGTCTCCTGATTCACTGCTACAGAATTCAAACCTTGAGAATTGTGGTTGGGGATTGGGGCTCACCTTCGGAGGACCGGAGGACGATGCACCCGGGGGGGGGGGGGGGGGGCGGTGCCGCGGTGTAGCTGTTACGGATACGAGGCGCGAGCGACGGGTGCAGCTGGGGGTGCGAGCCGCGGCGATGGCGGCGGGCGGCTGAGGGCGTGGCCGTCTAGGGCGTGGATGCGGCAACACCGCGGTCGGCAAGCGGCACGGTGCCGACCAAGAGTCAGTTGGACTGTATGTTTTATTCGTGGGCCGCCCACTTGTGGCTCGCTCGGGATGCTGAGCTCGTGGGCTGAGAACTGGATGCTGGGCTGCTGTGCGAGCACTTCCTGCTTGCGGCCATCAATTCTAAAAAAAATCGGCTAAAAAAAAAATCAATTCTGAAAAAAAAAAAAACCAACGTCAAAGAAATGGTTATATATATACACGTAAGAATCACATCAGTTACGCTGTTGGATTCATCAAGTACGAAAATGGCACTGCTGCAGCTAGTATATTCCTTAAAAAAAAGAAAACTGCTTATTCGCACCAAAGCTTACAAACAAACGATATTATCAAAGGATCATAACTGAACATCAATTCATACATAATAAAAATTACAAAAAGTTCATAGGGACCACAATGTATCAAGAGTTCACAAACAAGTAGCCAATTGGACACAACCTTGGGCGCATTTGGCACCCATCTATAGAATTGGTATGATAGAATTGGTAGCCATCTTAATTATGCCCGATCCTATCCTTGAAGCACTCAGGGCACTCATAGTGCTTTATGCGATTTGCTTTTTTGGCTGTAATCTTCACACACTTTCCATGGTACCACTGGTTATAAATATCACAATAGATCCAGAATGCACTTGCATGGTAGTGGCTATCACAAATTGGACATAAGACCAGATCACTTAGAGCTTCATCCTCACTCTCAGGCTCGTAGTTCTTTTCAGTAACTGCCCTTGATAGATTTGCCTAATGAAACAAGAAATCAAACCATGTTACTTTTAGTATAAGTAGATCAATTTGCAACTTTGATCAATAGCAATGTACCTTTTCCTCTTGATGGTATATGCGGTGATAGGTTTCACTGGCAAGGAATGTTTCGTGTATTGTTGGAAAGCTATTAATCATATTGAACAAGATCTCCCTGTCGGACAATGAGAAAGGCATTGACTTATATAAATAAGGTGTTAACTGAAAATTTCAAACAAATTTGACATCAAAAGCATGGAGAAACATTGACAATTAGACATTCTTCAGAAAGAATATCAATTTACTTTTAAATGTTATAATTACAGTGGCTAAGAAGTGTTTAGATTATCCCTAAGTGCTACATTCAAAACTATAGTATTACAAATAAATAAGATGGACATGTTGTGAACAAGCGAGAACTGCTTGTTAAGAGAAATATACCATTCTCTTTTCGATGCTTTGTTTCTTGTGGAGTTGTGGTATATGAAATTAATTTGATGTGTAAATAAAATATGAAAATGCTTAATGTGCCAACAAACTTCACCTATATTGTAACTTTTATAGTAACAAACATATTTTTGTTCATGCCAAAAGCATCAATTCTATGTAAAAAGAAGACAGAAGGGTTGTGGCAAACAACTATCACATAGTTGATTACCTGAATTTGAAATAAGTCAAAAGAAAACCACTATATAACTAATGAAGACCACAAGATCAAAGAAAAAACTTTAAAAGTCCTTAGAAGGAAAAACAATAAAGCACACACAAGTACCGTTCTTTAGCTTTCATATGTTGACTGAGGGAGAAGGAGATGTTGATGAGCCATGCATCAGCATGCATGGCAATGTGTTCTAGCCATTTGATGTGTTTCAAATTCCCTCTCACTAGGTTGATACCAAGTAGTTCCTTAGGCTTCGATTGTTGCAACTCCCAACTGCCACCAATGTTGCCATATAGATATAGAGAGTGTGCACCTACACCAAACACAAAAATGTTTCTAATCACTTGGTCATAACATTCACATTGTGAGTCAATAAAAGCTCAAACATTGACTCATATTGATCCCACCCATGACTCACTTTGGTCATACTTACCAAAGAATCCCTCCCCTTCCGTATGTTTGTATAGTGGAAGAGCTAACATTTTTAGGGAGATCAACGTTAGAATTCATATAGAGTAGCATAATCAAACATTATATTTGCAATATATTCATAGATGAGCCAACATATCTAAGTGATTTTCATTATTATGTCTTTAAGTTCTATGAAAGACTATAAACTCATAATGTAGCCAAGCAACCAAAAAATATTGCTACTCCTTCTTCTTCTTTGTCTTCCTCTTCATAAAGTGCACCTTTAAATATATTAATACAAAAAACTAATGCCACTAAACAAAGGGGATCATATACAACCAATTTGCAAATGAAAAAGTTTATCGTCCAGGAATGAAAGATAAATAACAAGAGGTTCTTGTCTTTTTCTTTCACTATTTAATTTCATATATATCATCTAGGAGAAATTTATTCGAAAGGGAAAGCATTCCAATCTTCAAAACAGAATGATTACATTGACGCTATTACACACATAGTAAGGTGTTAAAATCTGCTTGTAATAAGTGATTTTTCATAGTTGTTGAGATCTTAAATGAATCCCCCTCTCCAAATTGAACTAGCTACCTAGATATAACTATTTCATTGGATCCATGGGCTTGAGATGACATATAGACTACTAGTAATTTACTAGCAATAAATTACCTTCAGTGATGGCGCGGATGAGACTAAGACGGCGATAAGTGAACTCCAAAAAGTTGACCTAGCTAACGGAGAGAGTGTCCGTGGCAGCATTTGTGCCTCCTCCATTTGCACATCCGTGGCTAGTTGGCTCCGCACCGGTAACGAGCGGATGTGAGTAATAGTGAGCGAAGGTGGATCAAAATCCATGGAGGATTGAAGGAAAATCACCAGGTAGCTTTAGATACGAGAGAAGGAGCGAAGGGAGAAAGCAGGACGAATGAGACTACTACTAGATCTTGTTTGGCATATTTTATAATCACACGGTGTCATTGAGAGAAGGGGTAGGATAGGATCCTGAGAGGATACAGGGTCCGCCTTTTTCAGCTTTGGTTGGGACCAGGTCCGCCTTTTTCAGCTTTGGTTGGGACCAATTATTACATTCTACGTGAGGGGGATGAGATATTAATGTTGGGAGTCAAGCTGGACTCTGTCAAAAAAAAGCATGGGTGCCAGGGTTGTGCCAGGGTTACTAGGATGCTTAGGTGGTTCTAGACACGGTGCTGACTAGGTGGAATATTACAACCCAAGTAATCATAATGTAATTTCTTACTTTATTTGTGAAATAAATTTAGTTTTGTTGGTTTCTTCAAGAATACGAAAGGACATGTTCGTTGGTTCTTTCTTGATAAGTGCAAATAGGTAGTTCGTCTGGCCTTTGTTTGCGAGGCATAGGTTTTGGCGATTGGCATTTTGGTAGGTTTTACAAAAAAAAATCAAGGTTTTATATGGACTACCAAGGTAGAAATTTTAAGCGTCACGGCGTGCCGCATGCCTTTGACATGATGCGTAGTGCAAAACTTCTTCTACTTACTTACTAATAATGCCTGTATATCCATCGAAGAAAAAGAACAATTGGCACAAAACTTGCTAGCTAATTAAGGCCGCAAACTATCTTACTGGCTAGAGCAGCAGTGTTTGGGCTGTCTATAGCCTGGCCTAATTACATTGTCTTAATGAATCTCTTGTATGTTGTATCATCAGCAACTTCATGCATCATCCTGACTACAAAGGGCTTAGTAGCTACTAGCATACATACAGATCTCATTTCCCTTGCTCCTCAGTACGGGTACGACCTCAACGAGATCGCCTTCCCGTATTCGCTGCCGGACCCTCCGGACATCAAGAAGCGACCAAAGCTCACGTGGCATTAATTACCGTTTTTTTAGCACTTCCTCAAGGAGGCCACCTGTTTGGCGCGTGATGCAACGCACAGGCCCAAGAGGCCGGGCCTTGGGCCACAGTTAATGGAGTTGTATGCGATTATGCCAAGGAAAGCCGCAGCAAAGCAGAAACAAAAAGCAAATTAGCTTTTAATGGTAGAACGGTCCAGTGGGATGCTACCGACTAGGGTTTAAATCTAAGTGGATTTTCTCAAGGATTTACTAATGTTATGCGTTAAGTGGTAAATGACATTTCCGTTGACAACAAGGCGCCAATGGTGACTTCGGAAATCTCCAGATCTGCCAGGTGCTCAGTTCTTTAAAGGTGCTTATAAGGGTAGGGTTTGCATATATGTCTTCAGGGGTGAGTGTGTGTGCGTGTTGTCGGCGTCTGTATTATACTGTGTAATTCTAAAAAAAAACAAAAAAAAGGCAGAGAAGGTCATCGGCCAGATCGAGGAAGCAAGCAAGGAATCGCCACAAAACCCTAGCGAAGGCCTCCCCCAACCTGGCCACTTCCTCAATAATCCTTGCTGCCCGTCGGTGCCATGTCTGGGACATCTGAGGTACCTAGTCCGCTCGTTCGATCGATCCATGGTCCAATCCCTACCTATTTCTGAGATCTGTCATCGATCTATCACCAAAATTAACCAGTAGAGCGCTCGTCTGATTTGTGAAGACATGGGACTACAGGAGCTGTCTGAAGAGACTTCTGCGTTCTGGCTGTGTCTCTTGCAGTTGTTCATTCGTCTTTTGAGTTTAAAGAGCTGTCCTTTTTAAGTTTATTTTTTTTGTTGGGTACCATTTGTTGTTAGCCTCTTGGTCTTGTGGAGTTTAGCTGTGTTCTGATGGATCCATGGAGGGTATAGGCAGTGACGGAACCAGGGGGGCCAGCAGGGGCCACGGCCCCCCCTATGCGGCCACAATTTTTCTGAATCCCACTCTGATGTCCATGCCAGCATGCAGCCATGCAGCCTAGAAGCCGCTACTCTATCCTGTCAAAGCTGGAGACACACGGACCAGATCTAGATTACAAGGATATGACTGCGTCAGTTGACTCTCTTACTGTCTCGGTTCCTCAATTGATCGCATCGTGTTCGATCTAATCGTTGATCCACGGCCGCCGAGCTCTCCCGGCTCCTCCCCGACATCATCGTCGGAAGGCAAGAACCGGTATTTGTCTGGTGGTCTGGCCGGCTGGCCCCCCCTATTTCAACTCGCTGGTTCTGTCACTGGGTATAGGAGAAACTGTTGTGCTCTGAATTTTTTCATTTTTGTCTGATGATCTTGTTGCAATGTGCCATTAGATGGGGGAAGGTTTTGCCTAGAACAAACTCCCTTTGTACTAGTTCTCAAATTTAGATGTGCCATGTGCTTACTTCGGACAAATAACAAAGATAAGGTTTTGATGCTATTTTCTAGTTCAGCCCCTTTTATTTATTAGCAGACGGGTTCTGTAATTTGACCCAATAATGGTGAACATTGCTCCTTAAATACGCAGACAAGAAGAGGAGGCATGTGCTTAATTTGTTAGTTTTGCTTCGAACTTGGAAGTAAGTGGTGATAATTAGTTTCCCCACATGGAGACAATGGAGTGCATGTATGTATATGATGAACAATTATTCATGATACATTGTTGTATGATGTAGTTTGGGGAATGAGATTCATCTTTCCGTTATATTTTTCCTTAATAACCTCGTATTGTTGTTGAAATGTAAGTCTAACCACTACTACAGCTTTTATATCAATATATAAGTTCTATATATTGTACTGTTGTTAAAGCTTCTCCTGGAACAGGTGCAGTACGTAATTACGTAATTACTACAAATTTCATAGTTCATATAGTCAATCTGCAAAGCTTGACTTACTAGCGGTCAAACTTTTGATAGTTTTGATTGTATACATGGATTTTAAAAGGATGATGCTAGCCTATTGCAGCCATTCGTTCTCCCTCTTGCCATATTATTAGCATCCACCAACATGCTTATGGATAATTGTTTTTACTTATGCATTACCATCTCAGCTATATTTCTCTAATCAATCCTAGCAGGGTGGATCTAGCGATGGAGCTAAAGCTGATCGTTCTAGCAAGACGAAGAAGCAGGTTGAACATTTTTGGCGACTTTTTTAGAAAAATAGGGACTGGAGATAGATGACAAGATAGCTAGTATTGTTGATGCTGAGATAGCTAAAATTAAAGCTGAAACTTCGAGGTAGCCAGAGCCCCTACATCTTAATTGACTTTTACTGGATATAAAATGAAACGATCCTAACATTTGTGCAATATGTGCTCACAGCGATCCTTTTGATAGGGAGGCAATCAACGAGTCAAAAAGAGGGGGAATAACGATATGGTCTGCTGCTTTAACTTGTCGTGGGCCTCGCAGTTTTCGCGGTTGCATCTATTTCTGCTGGTTTCCTTATGGGAGCAGATTGGTTTGAGAAAGCCTTACTTCAGGAATATGCTCATGGAGAAGATAGGAAAACGAATGGTGAAGATAAGTAGCCTAGCTAGGGCTCGCAGCCTTGCAGGTCCACTGTATTTGTATTTATGATATGTGTAAAACCAAGTACTCCATCCAGGTTCTAAAAACTTTCATTACATTATTGAAGGGGAAGACTACAGAGGTTATGAAACAACAAAATGATAAGAAATCTTACAAAACTAGTACAAGACAACTTTATGGTCCTTCATGATTTGAAAACTATTGATGATTTTGTCATCATCCTTAGCTTCCAATAGTAAATGACCCGTATGTAAACTTTCCATCTTTCTTCACATAATCAATTTCACTTGCACAGTCACACAGTCTATTTCAGACCTCATTGCCATTGACAGCCCTGCGCCGTCGTCCATGTCCGTGACTATGGCTATGAAGGCTGCCGTCTGCCGCTAGCGCCCAAGGCCCGACTCTTGCCCAACCTGATAGGGTTTGGGTCGTTCCTCTCTCGCTTTTGCGCTGACATGATCGGGATTCGGTAAATGATTCACCATTGTTCTAGACCCCAATGGCCTAAGAAGTTGGCAATGACGACAACCTCGAGCAAGAGGAGGCCATCATGGAAAGAGGGAGGGACGCCACCAGAGGCAGTCTTCACGCCTCAATGCCTGTGCAGGTAGCCACAACAGGCTCGGCGTTAGGGCACTTCCTCACTGCATGCTCGCGATCAACAAAACAACCGCCTCATGCCCCTTGGCAGCGGCGGTGGCTTCTCGATCGGCAGTAGCTGTGCGCTCAAGGGCATCAGCGGAGAGTGACACTGGTAGAAGGGGTGAACAATACAGGTGAAGGGCCTAACATATCATTGCAACGACGACTGTGAGATGGCCGGTGTAGTGAGGGATGGCACAACCGGTTGATAGAAGAGGGGCCGATACCATGCAAGTTGGAATAAGCACAAGAATAATATACTGAATATGGAGGATATGATGATACGAAATTTGTGAACAACCAACTGCGCAAAGTGAAACTCTCAAGCCTTGGGAGCCATTCGAGCTTGATGCCACGGATGCCCCACAAGGAGATGATCCGGATGTCTTCAAGATGCGCGTGCCGCACACACCACAGTTTCTCCTCCCCAACCACCCCATCAAAGAAGCACAGACGCAAGCACAGCTTCTCTTGCATTGTACATGTAGTAAGAATGTCGCCCAACAAGTCCGACCTGCTGCAGTGTCTCATCGTCTCTAGGGTGAGCTGAGTCAGGGCTCCAAAGGCTGCCGGGCACACGTCGAAGAGGATCATGAAGCGCCTGCCATACCAAACTAGAGCGCATCTAGTTCTCTTGAGGTCAACATACGACTCTTCGTCGTTCTCCATATACGAGCAGCTTGTTGTGGTGATCGTGAACTCAGCCGCACGCACCTTGCCGTTGGACACCGCGTTGTCTAGCAGGCGTCCAAGAGACAAGTAGTTGTGCCACTACCAAGTCCAGCTGACCAGCAGGCCTCCTAGACGCCAGCAGCGTCGTGGTCACGTCAATCATCTTGTCTCCCGCTTCAGAGAAGACGTCACGGTAGACGACCATGTCCTCCTCTTCGCCATCATCAGTATTGTCGTCGTCGTCGTTGTCGACCGCGGTAGGCGCAGGCACGATGCCCTCCTCTTCATCATCAAGATCCTGACCGTCGTCAGCATGGTCACGGAACTCGCTTGCGTCGCCAGGTAAGAAGCAGTCGATGTCCAAGTCAAGCCTAGGCAGCCGAGCGGGGAGACACCGCCATCGCCGGGAGAGGACTCCGACCCGGACGGCGTCGCGGAGGGCGAGCTTCTTCAGGATTGAGACCAAGATGTCGCTAGGCAGATCGCTTCGCAAGTCTTCCTCCGATTCAGTAGACACCATGATGAACAGTTAGCTAGCAAGCGTGTTTTTTTAGGGAAGGCTTGCAAAAGTAGTATTTCGATCGTTCTCAGTGTATATATACTGTATATACGTACCTAAAAAATATCACGATACGACTCCAATATGTATATGATGATCGATGATCCGCTTCGGACTAGGCTTGGATAATCCAAGCCAGCATGCACGTTGAGCACCACCCGCGAGAATTCCATACGTGCACGACCGAAGCTGTTGGCCAAACAAGTCCCACGTACAGGAGGTCTCGAATTCTCGTAGATATCTCCTTCATCCGTGCGCGCGAGCTGTGTCTCGAAAGTTGTAACCGCAAGCGAATAGGAGAGAAACATGCAGCAGAGTTAGTTTCATCTAATTTGGTCCCGTTAGTCCAAAATGACTTGTTTAAGGATCCCCTTGCTCTTCTCCTTCAATATAATGACAAGTTTTTAGATCCTGGAGGGAGTACTTGCATGGTTTTACATATCATAAATAGAGTGGACGACCCGCAGAAGGCTGCAAGCCCTAAGCTACTTATCTTCACCATTCGTTCTCCTGTTCGCTCCAATAATGTAACCAGTTCTCCTAGCATATTCCTTGCGGAATTCTTTCTCAAACCAATCTGCTCCCATAAGGAAACCAGCAGAAATCGATGCGACCGTGAGAACCGTGAGGCCCAAACAAGTTGCAACAGCAGACCACATCGTCATTCTCATTCCCCATCTTTTTGACTCATTGGTTGCCTCCCTATCAAAAGGATCGATGTGTACAAATTTGCACAAATGTTAGGATCATTTCATTTTATATTATCTAGTAAAAGTCAATAAAGATGTAGGGCCTCCAATAATTACCTTTTCAGCTTTAATTTTAGCTATCTCGGCATCAACAATACTAGCTATCTTGTCATCTATCTCCACTCCCTCTTTTTCTAAAGTCGCCAACAAATGTTCAACCTGCTTCTTGATCTTGCACTACGGGAAACTCGGGCTTTGCCGAGTGCCACCCGATTTGCCGAGTGACAAAGCACGGGCACTCGACAAAGAGCCTCTTTGTCGAGTGCCAACCAGAGCATTCGGCAAAGGTGGCTTTGCCGAGTGGCTGGCTCTCGGCGAAACCAGGCACTCGGTAAAGATCATCTTTGCAGAGTGCTCAACTCTCGGTAAAGAAGGACACTCGGCAAAGAGTGCCTGGGGGGCAAACGGCGTCTGTCGCCGTCACCTTTGCCGAGTGCCTGGCGTCAGGTACTCGGCAATGAGTACGTCTTTGCCGAGTGCCAGGCCATGCACTCGTCAAAATGCCACGTGGCTGGCTCCTGGGCCCAGGCCGCCAACTCTTTGCTGAGTGCCAGCCATGGCACTCGGCAAATCTTTTTCTTTTGAATTTTAAATTCAAATTTTTTCTGTAGCACAAGTACATTATATTCAAGCATATGTTTGAATTTGAGACCTTTTTATAATATTTTGCTATATTTTTTGAATTAATTTTGTTTCCTTGTATTTTTGTCGAAAAATTAAATTTGAACTGCAGGTGCATAAAATAATGAAATATAGCCGTTCAAAAAATAATATTCATGTTGGAGAGTGTATTTTGAGGCCGTGTCCATAAACTCACCCAAAAGTTTGAATGCCTAGTCCACAAAACATGTCCATCTAGGTGCGAGAGAAGAGTTTTTAATTATATAAAATCCAACCGAGGTCCAAAAATAACGAAACTTGTCGAGGTATCATGTTATCGCATGCGGAGACTATGATAAAAATTTATGAATGTTTGGAGCAAAATTACGACGTCGGATGCCTAAAACCCAGACATCTCCACATGTGATCACAATGGATGTACATGACAGAGGAGTCCGCCAAACAGATGACATGGCACAAGAATGACAAAAGATACAGTGACAAGATGGTACACCCATCGGATGGTGACACATGAAAGTACTTCGATCGCCAGCATCCTGGCAAAGCTATGGAGGCTCGGAATGTATATGTGGCGATGGCAGCAGATGGGTTCAACCCGTATGGAATGATGGTAGCCCCATACACTTGTTGGCCCGTGTTCGTGATCCCCTCTATCTTCCCCCCCGACATCATGTTTGAACCCAAGAACGTGTTCTTATCGCTGATAATACCTGGACACCCGGGCAATAATATGGGTGTGTTCATGTAGCCACTGTGGGATGAATTACAACATGCTTGGAAAAAGGGGTACTGACGTATGACCGAGCTACAAAGAAGAACTTCACAATGCATGCGTGGTACCAGTATTTAATGCATGACTTCCTGGCATATAGCATATCCAGCGGGTGATGTGTTCACTGAAAGATGCCTTGCCTAGTATGTAAGGCATCAGTGATGTTCTCCTAGCTGAACAAGGGTGACAAGTTTTCTTCGTTCGACAAACATCGTCAGTTCCTAGATGACAACCATGAATTCCGATGAGACATCAAGCACTTCACAAAAGGTGTTCAAGTCACCGACCCCATTCCTCAGATTATGAGCGGTGCCCAGGTCCTTGCCGAGATAGAGGCTCTCAAAATTGATGAAGTCAATGGTGGTTTTATTGGATATGGTAAGGAACACATGTGGACTCATATATCGGGCTTGACTAGGCTCCTCTACTTCAAGGACCTTCTTCTTCCACACAACATCGATGTAATGCACACAGAAAAGAATGTCGCCAAGGCACGCTGGGGAACACTCATGGACATAAAGGATAGGTCAAAGGATAACGTTAAGGCTAGACTGGACGTGGAAAAGATCTACGAGAGACCAAAGCTAGTGATGAAGACCCCTGCACCCAGCAAGAAATGGGAAAGGGGCCCGCCCGATTACATCTTAAAAAGGGGTGATAGGAAGGAAGTACTACAGTGATCAAGACGTTAATGTTCCCAGATGGATATACGGCGAATCTGAGTACGGGAGTAAACTTTAAGACTATAAAAGTCTTAGGGATGAAGAGTCATGACTTCCACATATGGATTGAACGGCTCCTTCCTGTGATGACCTGTAGATACCTCCCCAAGCCAGTGTGGTGCATCCTGGCAGAGTTGAGCTATTTCTTCTACCAGCTTTGTGCCAGGGAGTTATCTCTGGCAGTGATTCTTGACCTGGAGCGTGTTGCACCTCTGTTGCTCTGCAAGTTGGAGATGATCTTTCCACCCGGCTTCTTCCTGCCGATGCAACATCTGATTTTACACCTACCGCATGAGGCACGGCTGGGGGTCCCGTGCAGGCCCGTTGGTGCTATCCAATCGGGAGGTGTCTAAAGATTCTTCAAAAAAAATATAGAAATAAAGCCAAAATTAAGGCTTCCGTGGCAGAGGCATTCAGAGTGGAGGAGGTGTTGAACTTCACAATGGCGTACTATACTGAGAACCTTCCCAGCGTGCACAATCCACCCCCTCATTACAATGCCGACGAGAGTTCATCGACCCTGAGCCTTTTCAAAGGGAAACTCGGAAGAGAAAGCACAAGTACCCCCTGAGCCTTTTCATGAGCCTTTTCAAAGCGCATCGACCCTGAGCCTTTTCATGAGTGGCGCACTATCATGCTCTAGTGTTGTTAAACCTTGAAGAAGTGATTCCTTATCGAGTGTAAGTTCTCAATGAGCTTCTTACATACGCCGTCAATATCCTCCACCTATCGATCTGACCCCCTTTGTCTCTTGTTTTTTAGGGAGTTTATGAATGAACACTGGACAGGAAATAGAGCTCCTACCAACTAAGAAGAAGACTATCTTCTCAAAAATGTTATGCCTAATTTTATTTCCTAGTTCTGTACAAAGGTACCATCCAACTTACCTCGTTATAACTTTGAGATTCCACTTTGCTCCTAGGAGCGAGTAATGTAATGATCTACCTGGTCTTACCTTGCAGGTTGGCAGTGGCTTCCACCTTAGGGTCAAGTCATTGACCGTTTATAATGTGAATGGTTATCGCTTTCGCACGAGAAGCTACGAGGAGAGTCGGCCCAAACGAAGGACCACGTGCACAGGAGTTCGTACGCCCGACATTGATGATTCCGACTATTACGGCATAGTCGAAGAAATATACGAGCTCCACTTTGAGGGCCCTAGAGCTTTTAATCCAGTGGTGTTCAAATGCCATTGGTTCAATCTTGAGGACACGAGAAGAGCTGATGAGATTGGGCAAGTTAAAATTCGACAGGATTCCGTCTATAAAGGAGAAGATGTCTATATTGTGGCTCCACAAGCCACGCAAGTTTATTATCTCCCATGGGTGTGCCAAAAAGAAGTTGGTACCTTGTGCACTTGGTATCGCCGCGCGGTAAAGTGCCTGTCCCAAACGATGATGATTACAACTTTGGCCCAAACGCAGATAGCGGAGAGTTCTATCAACCTGAGGAGGCTAGAAGGGCGTTTCGAGATAGAAATTCTTTCATTGATGGGTATGAAAGTAGACAACGACATCGGTGAGGACGAGGGTGAAGACGTGCAAGATGCGAAGGACTTAATAATGCTTGAGCGATGGAGGGCTGAGCGCGATAGAATTGTTAAGGACGATGGAGATGGTGAGGACAATGGAGATGATGAGGACTTCAGAGAGCTCGACAATATTGATAGTGATGATGACAATAGTGATAGTGATGACGAGAAGCCAACCACTGCCCTTCGTGGAGATAATTTCTAACTCATGTAATACTATATTGTTCTTATTATTACTTTGCAATTATGTTTCGTTCATTTTGCATCTCTTTACAAGTACTTCTCGGTTATTTGTGCTAATTGGTTTAATCTTTGTCATTGCAGGCATAGGACAAAATGTCAGGCGGAGGTAGACAGCCGCAACGACAGGGGGTCACCTCACGCTACCAGAGGACCACCGCCACCGACGACAAGGAGGAGCTGCCGTTGGTGGAGGCGTCGACAAGTAGGGAGAGGAGGGCCCGCGGACGTCACCCTTCAACAAGGAGTCTGGAGCTATCTCCCAGCACGACGCCCTAGTAGGACAACAACGACGACCGGCAGGTGGACCCCCACGCAGCAAGGGGTCATGACGACGACGAGGAGGCCGGGGACGAAGAGACACCTTCCTCAGATTCGAGCAAGCTCTACTCACGCGGGGTCACACACCTCCCTTCAGCGCCGCTCGCGCCTTCCCAGCGTCCGGTGATTCGACATGTCAGTGAGAAGTAAGTAATCATTCATGTTTTCATGACTTATTCATATGACATGTTGAAAATCAAACTTCATACTAACAATTCTTCTTAATGACTGGTGCAGTAACTGGGCGCTTGTGAACGGGGGCACTTCACGCCATGTTAATGGCATGCAGGTCCTCCTGATTAAGAAGCACTGCCCTGGCAGGGTCACCCACAATGGGGTGACAGGGCTGCCCTAGAAGTGGGAGTGCTTCTTCAGCACCAAGGACCAAAACGACGTCCCTATTGCGACCAAGATCATGGACGTGTTCCGGGTGGGTCTTCATCGCACCGCGTTGCTCAATACTACGCATTCGTTGGACGTTCTTGAAATAATGAAAATGATACATGATGTCTGTATGCAGGAGTGGTTCACGTGTGAGCCGGGGAAAGAGGTCGAGGCAGCGTATGTGCAGGACAAGGTCTGTAGAGAGTGACTCAAGGACATGTACTACGAGTCACGCCTCCAGTGCGTCATTTACTACCACGCCGACGTGCTTGGCCGGAAGGTGATGAAGGCACAAGCCAGGGAGATGATCCTCTAATCCGAGACCGACCTTACCAGGGAGCAGTACATCCAGGTAAGTAGGAAACATTAATTCTGATTTCTTCCATAAAAAATAAGTAGAACACATTAATTCTGATTCATCTTCTGATATGTCAAATGCACGTTGTCATGCAAGTGCCTCTTGAATGGTGCAACAAGTTCATGGACTACTGGATGGAGATTGTGGATAAATGGACAAGGGAGGACTCGTACGTGTAGCGCAGAGTCAAACGGGATCAACACTTGGCGATGCCAGGCCCGGCACACCATCAAGGGAACCGCCCCTTCCCAATGTTCATGGAAAGATAGGTACGCTTCTGTTGATTTATTTGTTTATTTATTCTAGCGCTCAATTCTCATTACGTGTAATCATCTTTATGTTTTTCTCGCAGTCCTAGTATCATGGTGGCCAGGAAATCAACGAGTTCATGGGGTACGCCTTGGCTCATAAGGGCCGAGCGATAGCGCCGGACAACGTCTACAGCCCGGCGGATGGGGCCGATGCGTACACCAACCCGAACGCCTACCAAAAGATGGCCGAGTACACTGTGGCGGCTCGCACGCGCCATGGGGAGGAGTTTGATCCGGCCACCGAGCCCCTGGATACAGACCTCCTGATGAGGACGGGAGGAGGAAAGCAGCACGACCGGTACTATATTGCCCACAGCGCAATCAACTCGGCCACCGTTCCCACGCTCTGCCAAGTTTGATCAGGAAGCACGAGCTCCTCCGACGTCCCCATACAACCTCGGTAGCCGAGCTCCACGCAGGTGATGGCGGTGTTTCAGGTAAGCATAGTTTTATTCGTCGCTCATTAGTTTTACACATGTACCTTTCCTTTTGCATGTTCAAACCTTGCAGGTGTAATATTGCAGGCCGAGCTGGCCCAGTTGTGGGCAGCTCAGACGGCCCTGGAGGAGGCCCATCGACGGTAGCTGGAGGCTGTCCAGCAGCAGCACACATGTCACATTGAGGCTCTCGACAGCACTCGGCGCGTCAGATGCAGGACGTGGCCGGTTACTTTCAGGGCCTTCGGATCCCTGGTGTCGTCCTGCCCCCTTGCCTCCCTCGCTGTACGCTCCACCCCTCCTCCTAGCCTTATCAGGACTCTGGTGAGTATATATGGTTGTCTATTGCTTTTGTTTGTGCGGCCATCCTGCAAAGTACTAATGAGATCGTTTCTCCTTTGTGCAGACACAGTCGGCGGGTTCGAACCCGACTCCTCCAGAGGGCCCTTCTCCACACCACGGTGGCCGGTTGGCCCGACTCCACAGTACACGTGGCCAGGTGGTGTTCCTCCTCCGCCTACGTAGCCCGGGTACTCGGGGTGGGCAAGCGGCCCTCTTACGCCGCACAGCGGGTGGGCGTTCCAGTCGGCGCCGCAGCACGGGTGGGATGCGTGGCAAGGTGAGAGCTCTTCACACTCTGAAGGCCATGGGGACGCCGGGTCGCAGTAGGTACCTCTCGTTTCGCTTGTGATGGACTTTGTGACCTTGTGGTGGTTATGTTGTACATGTCATGGATTTGTTATGGATGTTGGACATGATAAATTTGTTATGAATGTTGGACTTGTTGGATGGATTTATTGAGGATGGCATATGATATATATGTGGATGGATATATATGTGGATATATATATATATATATGGATGGATATATATGAAAAAACAAAAAGAAAGAAAAATTTCCAGCTTTGCCGAGTGTAGGCACTCGGTAAAGTTAGGAATCGGTTTGCCAAAGCCCAGCTTTGCCGAGTGCTGACCTAGCCCTTGGCAAAGATTTTTTTTAAAAAAAAGAAAATTCTTTGTGAAATGCCAGCCAGGCCGGCACTCGGCAAATATTTTTTTTAAAAAAGATAATTATTTGCCGAGTGCCAGCCGGGACGACACTCGGTAAAGAAGATTTTTAAAATAAAAGACAAAAATTCTTTGCCGAGTGACAGTCACGTCAGCACTTGACAAAGAGGGCATCAAATGACGGTTGCCGTTAACTTTGCCGAGTACTTACCTGGCACTCGGCAAAGGCTTTGCCGAGTGCCGCACTCGGCAAAGGCCAGTCGACAAAAAAAGAGTGGAAATAGGACTTTGCCGAGTACTTTCGGCACTTGACAAAGACCACCAATCCGATAGTGTTGCTAGAACGATCAGCTTGAGCTCCATCGCTAGATCCACCCTGCAAGGATTGATTAGATTAGAGAAATATATATAGTTGAGATGTAATGCATAAGTAAAAACATTTATTCACGCATGTTAGTGGACGTACGCTAACAAGAGAGATTGTAATGCCTAGCAATAGTCCTTCCAAAATCCATATATACAATCAAACTATCAAAAGTATGACCATGGTATGTCTAAGAGTAAATTGTATAGTAGATACCTAAATTTTTTGGTGTTTCACAGATGAGTACTCCATCTAAGAAATATAATTTGAGTACTAAAACTATACTTACGTAACTTCTAAGTACTTGTGGCAGAATCGCCAATTTAAACCAATCAAATACTTACTTGCTCTCCATTGAGCACTAAGTAAGCAAAGATTAATTTAAATTCGGCCTTCTGTCGAGCCCACCCATCAGGAGAACTCGAAACCATCCACATTTGATGCAAGATCCATAAATGAGTAGCAACGTTCCTAAATAATATTACAAGCTTCGGTTCACGTACAATACATGATCCAAATACATTACAATACCAAGTTCGGATTGCAGCGGAAATAATACATAAAGATTACAATACCAGAGGTTCCTTTTTTTACATTATTTAAAGCTTAAATCGACGATACAAATTTAACTACTATAGGAGTCGATACTGAAGTCCTTGTTGTGCCCACCAGGAAGGACTCAACCAAGCAAAAATAGAAGCAACGTGCGGGTACACACTTCCAGAGAAGGACCCGCAAACGGACAGACACCCGATTATAGCTCAGGATTAGCATCTGCAATAAAAAAAAGGTAGAACAAACCTACAATGTACTCTGCAAGACTTATCCGTCTAGATGATAATAATTATTCCCCGACTCTCAAGAATGTGCTGGGTTGTTTGGTTTGCTGGCTCATTTTCTTTTGCAAAAAAGTAGTACTAGAAATGTGTCCTAAGTTCTATATGTTTTACTAGCCGTATTGAGTTCATCACCTAACCATTCTAAATAAGCACCTGTACTACTTTCAAGCACGTGGTAAGCAACCAGAATACCTCAACTTCCATACTTCAACCTTCAGCATCCCACCGTTCCCATCGTACAGCCCAAGCCCGAAATGACCTGACCACCTCCGGGGAACCCACCCTATGAGGCTCGTCCCGCGACTCGGCGACGAGTTTCCCCCTCATAAGTTTGGTCCATGGCCATTCCCCATTCCAAAACAACACTAGAATGGCCAGAGAAACAAGTCGGTGAACGTGTTACGCACCTGAGCTATAGGACAGTACTTAGTTTCATGGTCAACTGTAACTCAGGCCCCCTGTTATGTGTTTGGTACCTTCAAACTTGTCAATATGGCCACTAACGAACAGATCCTAAGTCGACACAGGCGGAACCAAGAAACAAGCACCCAGGACCTCCATGTCCTGCTGCCTCATCGATCACCATTTTCCGTCCGGTCTCGATTTATTAATCCATCCAAATATAATTATAGGAGTTGTACCAGCCTATTTGTGCATGACGACAGGTCAAGCACGCTGCCGAAGTCCTGAGCATTAGCAACTACTCAACCTAGTATACTAGTATAAAACCATAGGATGGGATATATATGCATGTGGGCTTCAACCAACTCCTACAACCTAACGCAGAAACCATAAAGTAACGTATAAACATATATATATATATCAAAATACAAGGTTATGCACGGGGCTTGCCTTGGTTCAGGGCCGGGTCAGCGGAAAAGTCAGCGGGGCCTTCGGAAACACCGCCGGCGAGGACCTCCTCCTCGTACTCCTCGATCACCTCCTCGTATTCTGGTGCTGCGTTCAGGACGAAGTCGGCTTGCACGTCACCTATATGCAACAAGGATGCACAAGCTATAAAACATGCCTACAAAGAACACACAATCTAACAGAAGGGATAGCATCAAATGACAGCCCGTAAATTTATAAATCCTACAAAACTTGTTTTGAATTTTTCTGATTTTTCTACAATTTCTAATGAATTTTCGAAATTCTGCAATCAAGAAAAGAACATGAGCTTTTCATCAGGCAAGGAGCACCGTGGCCAGCAGCAGGCCCAGGCACTCACGCTGCCAAGGCCCAAGCAAGGGCACACGGCGCACGGCCCAGCCAGCTTTCCCATGGAACAATTGCAGAAACCCCCTCGAAGTTCCTCTTCTTCCCAAACGAGGTCCCTGAGTTTCTTTCCCCAAATCGAACACAGGTGCCCACATCGGCTGCCACGCCGGCCCAGCTCGATCCCAATAGAGGAAGAGGAAGGACGTGGGAGCATCCCCAGGACACGGCGAACGCGCCAGACAACCCGGCCAACAGCGAGGCGGGGCGTGGCGGTCTGGCCGCGCGCGCGCACGCAACGACGGCGGCGTACGCGGCAGCTGCTGCCGCAGCAGTGACCGACGGCTCAGCAAGGCCCCGAGAAGATGAGGGAGGGACTCAGAAGCTTACCAAACTCCCACGGTCCGACCAGCGAATGAACGAACCGGAGAAGGAAGATTTTTGCGAGGAAGAGAGAAGGAGAGATTACCGTCGTGATTATATATGAAGCGGCGTGACCGGCCGTGGTCCGGCGGTCCGTCGGGGGTGCGTCCTCCTCCACTGCAGCCACAGCACCGGCGCAGGGCGCAGAGGCATGGCGACGGCACAGGACCGGGGATGCGCGGCGACGAGCACATCTGTCAGAGCGTACCCGACGCACGAGCGCTCCCTCCCCGCGCCCGGAAATCCTAGGCACGGCAAAGACCTTCGCGAAGGCATGGGCGGCTCCTGTACGCGCGTACCCGCGCGATTTCTTTAGGCGCCGAATCCGCGGCTGCTCGACCGAGACCCCGGACGGCGACTGATCGAGGCCTTGGAGCGGCCTACCGGCACGGGGAACCCAGCACAAGGCGTGGGGGCTCGACTGACGCGGCACGTGAGACGCACGCACAGACGACGCCCAGAACCAGAGCTGAAACCGGACCTCTGATCAGACCCACGGCTCTGCTCTTCTCCAAAAATAAATATGCAGACCTTCAGTGCATACCACGGCAAAACTCCAATAAATACCCATAACCTTCTTAACTCGACCAAAATCCAATTCATATAACCTTGGGCAATTCGAAACTCTCGTAAGAAGTCAGCCATCCCAATCAAATCTTCATTTTCCAAAAACTTATTTCGGTCATGTTTCATTCCAAAAATTTCTCACACTATATATATATATATATATATATAGTGTGAGATATCCGTGGTTAAGATAATAGATTTTCAAGTAACACCGGGGTGTTACAGTAGTCCAACTAAAAACGTAACGTTTAGATACTATAACTATACTTACGTAACTTCTGGGTACTGCATTTGCGCGGCACCCCGCCCATGCCGACGGCGTACACTTAGCCATTCTCTATTATTGCAAAACACTTTTCGATCTTGCCTCAGTTTTTCCCTTCACGGACCCCACTTATGTGGAGCCTACGATACTGGGTCTGTCTTTTTTTTTTATCTTTACATCTTTGTAGGTGAATATATAAGAGAATGGTTATTTATTTATTTTTGACAAACCAAAGAGGGCATTTAATAGTGAAAATCGACTATTACATAGATCCACACAGCCATCCAAGTTATGATTGTCACCTTTATGAATATGCGATCAATGACTACGATGCTTTATCCTTATATGGCTTGAAATTCAAATCTTTGGATGCAAAGAAGATGCTATATCAAAATTATCTTATAATCCGCTCTTTGATATTTAATTTTATAATATTATCATTTTATCGTGTGATCTGTGCGTTTTTAGTATAAAAGTTCAGGTATCCTATAGCAATGCACGGACAGAAACCTAGTTACAAACTAAGACTAAAGTTGCATTCCTTCCTTTAGCCATGGTTGCAATTTTGGAATCTGGACGTTAGCGAAAGGTTGTTTCTGTACTAGTACCACTGGAGACGAAGACGAGGACGCCAACTACTAGATGGTTATACCAACAGAGACAAAGATGATGACACCGGCCACGACCATGGCGGTGGTGGCGGGTTTCGGCATCACCGTCGGACGATGCCTGCAAGCTTGCTTCGTATTTGGGGTGGGCGGGGTCATTGGGTGGCAGTGGGTTGCAGGCGGAGAGGAAGCCACGACCAATTGTTGCGCGGGGGAGGAGGCGGGTGGAGAGGAAGGGCGTGACTCAGCCAATGTCAAGTGCGGTTGTGGCTTAACTTCGTCCTTTAAATTTGTAATAAGAAACAAATTTAATCACTTAGTAGAAATAAAAAAGTGGTTGGAATAGTACCACTCCATTATATTTAACGGAGTAAATTTGACTATTTCCTCGAATGTTTGACTGCAGTGCACTCGGTGACCCATACGAGTTCATATGTTAGAACAAAGCTACAACTGATGGTCCTATAGGGCTACAGGGGAGGTAGTGGACGAATTTTGTAGACTAGTGATAAGTGCACGCCCCTACGCGTGGGTTGGCGCCACACATATATATATATATATATATATAGCTTTTCTATAATTGTAGCTTGATTATTAGATACCTAAAGATAGAGAAGAGGAAACACGTACGATAGATATGGAGCATCAGTTTAATGTCAAATGAACGCATCGAGGAAGGCGATAGCCAAATTTGGATGACCAGCACAAAGGTCGAACGTAACAGAGATGACCAATGATCAGCATCTGTGGCCACGTGTCAAACACTGAGAGGACGATGGAACTTTGTGGTGGGATCGAGTTTTTGAGCAAGCATGCAATCATCTCTGTACGTAGGTCCTCCCACGTCGACGCATGCATGCACAACCTAGGTCCTTCCACGTCGACGCATGCAAAACCACCTGCGGGGTGGACCCACCCATGCACTTGCCGGTGGCACCGACGGCACGAGTAGCACGAAGCGACATGAATCGGCTCCAACGACACGAGTAGCATGTTTCCACTGCTAATATAATATAAAGTCATCACACCGATTCGATTCTAGCTTACAAAGCAAAATAGCATATCGGTACTTAACTTGTACTAGTATTTATCAAGTACCAAATTTTGCAATCATTTTAACTAACTATGAGGGGCCTATGGCCGGTTGACACGTGGAGGACGATCCGGGAGCGGAGGAGGCGGTGGCGGCGGCGCTAGGGCGCGCTGTCGACGGCGGGCAGCGGGTAGGGGCGGCGTGTGCGGCGGCTAGGGTTGGGGAGAGACGAAGCTAAGAGCCAGAGAGCTTGATAAGGGTTTCCCCCATTCTTTTCTTGATTGAATTGATTACATAGGGTCTTTATTTATAGTCCTGCCAAGGCTTAACCCCTAAGCAATCTATGATCCTGCAGATCCGTTGCTTCCTATTTTATTCATTCTATTTTCCTAATCTATCTAGGTGACGTGGCGATCTCCATAGACGGCAGCGGCGGTAGCGCGGGTGCGCCTGCGGCCTCCTCCTACATGCGCATGGCCTCCCATGCCCGCGGTTGCAGCAACATCTCCTCTTCTGGGCCCGTGTTAACCCAATTTCTTCTCAATTCCGTTAGGCAACTGGTTAGATCAACTACTGCATATATTTGTCTGCATTGATCTAGACAGAGGAGAGGATATAATTAACATAGATTCAATTCGGAAAGGTGCACAAACACCCGTTTCATCCAGCTGCACCCAAACGCTACAAGGAAAAAGACTAGCTATCATCAGCTCGCTAATTCGCAACCAATCCAGAATGGCGATCTCTCGAAATGAAAAATCGAAGCTGTTTCATAGCCATTTCTCTGAAATCCTAGGAGCACCGACCACAAGAACAAAGGCCATTAATTGGCAGCAGCTGGGGTATGTGCACCATGACTAGGACCTGGATGCCCCATTCCACAGATCGAAGACGAAATTGCGACGGCAATAAAAGAAATGGCACCGGAAAAGGAATAGGGCCCGGGGCCCGAACAGATCTTATAGGAGTGTTTTACAAGAAGTTTGTTTGGGCTATTGTCAAAGAAGATATCATTCAAGCCATATTAAGTTTCTTCGGTCATCGCACGGCGAGGCTGCAACTTATCAAAATGAGCTGAGTCAAATATTGTGCTTGTGTCAAATACCCTAACGGCTTCACATGTGTCTAGCTATGTAGGCCAGTTAGTCTTATCAATAACGTGGTCAAAATTATTACAAAAATCCTGGCTAACAGTCTCGCCCCACACATGAACGATCTTTAGTGTCCATCGCTCAAAATGTCTTCATAAAAAAAATGTATATATGACAATTTTATTTCTGCACAGAGAGTCATACAACTACTTCACAAAAGAGACTGGCTTTATTCATCAAGCTAAATATTTCAAAAGCCTTTGACTCCATAGGCTGGAGTTTTTTTTTGGTTGGAGGTATTGGGTTTCAGCACAAAATGGAGAGATTAGACTGCGGCACTAGTAGCAACTACATCATCAAGAGTTCTAGTCAATGGCCAGCCGACTTAGGTATTATGCACGCTCGCGGCCTGTGGCAGAGCCCCTTGGCAATTGAACACCTACAGCGCACCATCATCTCAAGATACTAGGCGCAAGTAAAAAAATGCAAAGACCAAGAAGCAATTTTTTTTTTGACAACAAGCAAGAAGCAAATCAATTACCACTCATTACTATAAGAGCATTCTCAATTCCGTTTCCTAATAAGAGCAAGTACTGTAAACTGGCTACATATTGACCTGGAAGAGAGAGGAGAGGAAAGAGGAGAAACGGGTCATAAGTTTAAGCCAACTTAGGCACAAGAACCAAAAAGAATTTTGTGAGAGACACGAGTGGAGATGCTAACTATTATATGAGTGAGCTAAGAAAAAGATGTAAGGATTCTGTTCCTTCTTTCACGCATCCATGCAGCCAATAGCTATGCTAATTTTCCTTAATTTGGTCCGCCAATAGCACGTGGATGCCTGATTAATTTTAACCACTTCCTGTTATCTCCAATTGAATAATTGAATGGTATGGTCAGAGAGGGCAGGAGCAGAATCGAATGATGTGGCGCAAGAATATGCTATAGAATTAGACCATTGAGGTTTAACCTTTATATATAGGAGTTATAGATTACAGCTTTCAAAGGACAAAAAAAGAAGCCCATACGAATACAGACTATAAAAATAATTTGCTGCATGGTGTAATACAATATATTCTTTACTGGCTAGTTATAAACAATATAAAAATTTACTTTTTACGATTATAGTTTGATAAAAAATATAAAATCTTTCGGGAAACCATTTTATTAATGGGGTACTAGATGACAGTGCAATTTAAAAGGGAAAATATAAATTTTTAACAATGTTTCTACCAACAGGATAATTAAACTGTAAAAAAATCGCAGACGTGGTTTTATGTGTCTCCCATATTGCGTATGTGATTACCGCTTACCTTAGACGCATGTACACAAAACACGTCTGTAATAAAGGGTACACACACCTGTGATAGTAGTTACTACAGACGCACATAGTAAAATGTGTCTGTGATGACCTCTTATCCAAACACACATAACCAACACACGTCTTTGATAACAGTATAAAAAAAAACTCAATGCCATGATCTTATCTTTATATCATACATGACACATCAAACTAGTAGTCAAATGCTAATTAGAAATTTCATATACCTAATCAAAGCTATTACATGTCCCTCCAACATACTGCAAGTAAAAACCTACTAGCTACTTGAACTAAGAAGATAGGCTACATGCATGTAACTAGTGATCTTCTTGAAGGAAAGGAACCAACTTCGTGAACAGTTGAGCAAATTTCATAGTTTACAGATGACAAGTCATTATACCTACATAAAGGAAGAAATACATACAAGTGGTTAGATTGTGATCTCTATTGATTGAAAATGTATCATTATTTCATCCACTCAACTAGTAAAACTATATATTCAGTTTCTCTGCCTCTATATGCAAGGAGCTAACCTATCTGCTCCTTCGAACCTGATCCAATTGCCTTTGCATTGCATTGCCAAAAAGTACCAGATGGGTCAGTGTAGTACCTGCAGCATATAAAAAAGCAAACATGAACAAAATAGCAAAGGAAATTTTGGCATATAGTCCCATATCCTCAAATATAGGTAAACAATATTCTCCAGGTATATAGAGTTAATGCATGACAAACAAGGGATTCTAAAAGAACATTTTTTTTTACATCAATGGTAAGTTAAACATTTGATTGGGTTCTCATTTCTGTAGTGTAGCATAGGTGAATGTCTAAAAAAGGCAACATGAAAAAGAAATTACATTTCTCCAAAAAAATAAATTACAATGACTTTACATTTTAAAAAAAGTAAAACAACACACTTCAAGGAAAAAAAAACCTGGAGTTCGGAGAATGGACTTGAAGGACTCTTGCAGTCGCAGGGGCAGGGCAGCGCGCACCTTCTTCTGCTGATCATTAGCGGCGACGTCGACGACGTCGCGTGATGCCGGTCGTCATGCCGTCATGGACGACCACCACTCCCACTCGGTTTTCTTCGTGACCTCGATCGACCACACGCCGCGTTCCCGCCCTTGGTCACGCCGCCCAAGCTGCACCACAACCCCGTGGTGCCCGCGCCGCCTCACAAGCAGACTCCTACCGCTGGTGTACCAGCGACGCTTCCACGGCGGTGGACCAGCTCGCCGAGGCCGCCAGGCTTGCCGAAGCCGTTGACGTCTTCGGCGCCCGCGAGATGCTGGCGCGGCTCAAGCTCAACTATCTCCTCCCGCCCGCCCATGCCACCGGCGCGACGGCAACTCCACTGCTCCGCTCCGCCTTCTAATACTCTGCCCTCTCCACCACCGCCGCCGCCGCTGCCTCTTCGCCGACACACGTTCTCCTAAAGCTCGGCGCCTACAAGTCCGGCTTCTCCGAGGTCTGCTGTCCCGTGCTCCAGTTCGCGAACTTCACCTGCATCCAGGCCGTGCTCGACGAGCTCGGTGGCGCCGCCTGCATCCTCGTGCTCGAGTCGACTTCGACATTGGCGTCGGCGAGCAGTGGGCGTCGCTCTTGCTTATGCAGGAGCCGGGGCGGCGCCGCCCGGGCGCCACGCTAAGGTCAGCGCATTGGTGTCCACGGCGGCGTCGCAGAGAACCTGTTCAACTTTGTGGCCGTGACCCGTTCCAGCTGGTCCTTCTTCAGCCTCGACGCCATGGACCCCACGGAGCTCCTCGCCATCGCAGCAGGCGACGTGGTCGCCGTCCACCTCCCGGCCGGCTCGGTGCACGCCCTGTGGTGCCATCCGTCCTTCACCTCGTCAGGCGCCCCTACCGCCAGAGTCCTGTACTTGCTTCTTTGCGGGGTGTCGTCCTGGGTGATGGCGCGGACGTTCGATTACTCAAACATACTAGACGCCCCTACACTACGCGCGATGCATATGCCGCCCTGGACTTGATCTGGTGACAACAATGACTTCCACGGACCGCGCATCTTGAGTACCAGAGTACCGAACAAGGTCAAAGTCTTCGCTTGGCTCTACTTCAAGGACCGCCTGAGCACAAGAGTCGACCTGTACGCCAAAACCATTGTCGACAACGATGTCTGCGAACGGTGCTCCAGGGGAGAAGAAGACCGTATGCACACTTTCTTTGGCTGCGAACAGAGCTCCAGAATCTGGTCACGCCTGAGCCTGCAGCACGTCTCCGGGCTGACTGACGAACAGGTTTGGACGGCAGCAACACCACCCCATCTCGACGCAAGCCTCTGGCCTTTTGTGCTCTTAACACTTCTGTGGAGAATTTAGGACTGCAGGAACGGCCACATTTTTCGCGGTGAAAACTTCTGTAATCGTGTTGTCTTGTCTAAAGTACGCGATGATCTTGTAACCTGACGAAAACGACTACCGCCAGAATCTGTAAACGGCCTTCTTGGCTGGCATGATCACATCTGCATCTGTATCTCGAACACTTTCACGCACCTTGGGTGATTGGTGTGTTTTTTGAAATATATGATGGTGGGGAAGCTCTCCCCCCGATTTGTTTCAAAAAAAATAAAAACTCGTCAGGCGCCTTGGCGCCAAGCTTGTCGTCTCCGTGGACCGCAGCTATGACCGCGGCGAGCTGCCCTGCTTCGACGCGCACATGTTCCGGGTGTTCCAGTCCTGCATCTTCCGCACGGGCTCCAAGTTAGTAGGCTAGTTAGGACTAATGATCTGATCGTCCAAAATTAGCCACCATGTCAGTGTCACCTTGCTGGTCAATCTGCCTGCTTTGCCATGCTGCTTGATTTAAGTAGATTGTTTGGTTGATGCAAGGTCTGCTAGATTGGTATATTATTGTTACCAGCGTATTCTTAGTAGTACTCATGCTCATGTTTGTCAACAAGAATCCACAATCTTGCTTATGTTATTATAACTCTTGTACAATCAAATGGTTATATGGTTTATGTGAAGTTCCTGATCATGAGATTCAGAACAATGAAAGCAAACTAAGTTGTTTTGTACTTTCTTTTAATATAATATTTCAGTAGCATCCTGTTGCTCCGAAATAAAAGGAGTCTGTTGGACACAATTGACAAAGAAAATAGGGAGCCATTCACAATCAAGAAAAAAAATGGGAACATGTTCAAAAGCTAACAAAAATGTCATGAAGCTACATTGGGCTAGTTGGCTGCCTGTCTCATGCACTGTAATTGGCTATTATGTCCAGATTTACTAAAGCCCATCTGAGTTTATCAATCATGCATGATGGTGGGCTTGCAGAGAAAAGGTTACAATAAGCGAGATATATATGCCAGCCGCTATCGGTAACCAGCAGTTCTATGGAGACCTAATATTCGATCTACAGAAGCCTAATTACCACTGTGATTTCATTTTGACTAACATTTCCTACCTACATAGGCTTCTAGACACTGACCAAGTTGCAATTTTTGTTTCCAGCAGCCAGACCAACAGTGGCCCTGATAAAATGATCTGATTTCGCACATCAGCCTTCTTAGCTCCGTCATTTAGTCCATGGGCGTTCCAACATAGGACAATATTACAATCTTTCACTGACAGTAATAAATATTTTGGCTACTAATTGTAAAGATACAGCTACCTAGCGTTGGCAAACCTACACATAAAAGAACATAACCAGCAAAACGAATGCATGCATATTATCATCTCCTCAAACCAATGAAAGTGTAGCCAAGAATTGTTATCAAGATAGGAACAATGCAACAGCTCATAGAAAAGTCCTAGATAGCATTCAAGGTCCATAATGGTGCTTACAAACCTGAAGGCTTGCATCTGAGGTAAAATAAAAGTTCAAAATGCAACAAGGGCATAACAACGCTCATAATGACACAAAACCCATTATCACAGAACAATAACAACACGATGTAGCGGCCGTTGACTCACTTGCCGCGTCCGGCGTAAGACCTGGTACCACTTGTACCATGTCTTACCCGAGCTAGCTAATGTAGTAGACGCTGGTGTCAACGCCATCCTTCACGATCTTCTGCATCCTTTCTTTGATCTTTGGATCATTGGTGATGTTTAAGAAAATAGCCTTCATCTCCTCCTCCAGATACGATCTGCCATTAGCGACTATGTAGAGGGTCGCAGTCATGAGAAAAATCAACAGAATTGAAAGCACGGCAGCAATCATCCTCCAGATGAGCCACCTTACTCCCGTCACATTCCTGTGAAGCAAAAGGTCCATTTTTCCATGGAGTTGATGGAGAGGATCCGGGGAGGAAGCCGGCGGCTCGAGGGAGATGGAGGAGGGCGACGGCTCACCTCCCTTTGGCTGCTCGGCGGCGGGCTTGGAGACGTGGGCGCGGAGGGAGGAGGCCGACTCGTCGTCGGAAGACGGCGGCTCACTTCCCCCGTTCGACGCATAGCAGTTGAGGCGGACGCCGAACCTCATCGACCTCCCGCTCTGCAACGTGGCCGCCGTCCTTGGAAGCTTGGCGAGGTGCGCGAGGGAGCAGAAGGGCGGCTTGGCGAGGTCGGCGCCGGCGGTCTTGGCGTGGTGGGCGCCGGCGGTCTTGGCGAGGTGGGCGCGGGAGCGGAGGAAGAGCGGGAAGGTGGTCATCGCCCTGCCGGCTCCGCGTCCCTGCACCTGCAGCGAGAGCCGGTGACACAGGCCCCCGCCGCCGCAGCAACGGCTCATCTTGTCCATGACCGATCAAGCGAACTGGATTTGGGACGGTAGGGTTCCGGTAGCGGCGTGGCGCCTGCCTCCGGCTCGGCCGCTCGGGTGGGGTTTTAGGAGGGGAGAGGTGGGGAGGAGAGGGGAGGGGACGGGAGAATGGGTGCGTCTCGTGTGTGGTGGAGGCGCAGGCTGCTATTACACTTGTTTTCTTACCATAGGCTTTTGATTAAAGAGAAATGTTTTTTTATCCACGCACTTACATTTAATTTTTTATTAAACTTCTGAGATATACAATTATTATTCTCCTTATTTGGAAAAAAAAAACCCTCAAGCAAACATTCTGAATCAGGTACCACTACTAAGCTTTTATTAAGGCCCCATCATTGTGTGAAATGGTATCCATATCCATACATTTTTACCCATTGTATCAAACAATATATGTTGCAAAATGCATCTCAAACCCCCAATAATGTGAGAAAGACCAACAGTTGTTCAGCCTGTTCTTTTTTTTTTTGTCTAAATTTGATAAATCTGATCCGGAAATCCCAACTACTTTTCAATATAATAGAATAAAAATAAACACCAAACGGAGCAGCTGCACAACACCAGCAGGCCACGACACGGCCTCTTATCTATAAAAAGTTCCATGAATCCCATGAAATGCAATACAATTATGCTGCTTATGCAACAAGCTTAATAACAACAATAATAATAATAATAATAAGCACCACAGACCATATAGTAACAACAAACAAATACTGGGTCCTTCCAGCCATTCGATTTCACGAATTCAAATTGCAAAAAACAAACAGGAAATAACGTTTCTACATGATGTGGAACATAGGGATAAGCTTCAAAGTAACCATTGCAATCCAAAACTCCATGAATTTTGCCTTTTGATGTCTGGCAAACCACTTAATAATATAACAATGACTGTTGACACCGTTTTTCGGCACGTGTCAATAAGGATCGGGAGACTAAACTAAATCGACAAGAAGGTGGTTGTTCTCCAGCATTGCTTCTGAGTTGCCGATGGGTGATTGCCGATAAAGGACATGTCGATCTCGTACATTGCCGATGAGAGCAGAAGGCTGTTGTCGATGGAGAGAGAGACATGGTTGCCGATGGAAAACAGAGCTGAAGAACGTGGAAAGCAGAGCTGAATCATTATCGATGGGTTTTGCCGATGGAATCTACAGAGATGAGGAGCGTGCCGATAGAGGTTTCATCGTAAGCAATGGATAAGAAAACTGGCAATATTTATGCCAATATTTTAATAGTTTACTTTTGAGTCCGACTTTGGTACGAGTCATTATTTTTTATTCCTTAGAGATAAGACTTGTTTAGGTAATACTTTGTCGTGTCTGTTTAGGACTCATAGTACCAGGGTATAAATATGTACCGAAAGGCAATGTAGAAAACGACAATCAATCAAATACAACAAATCTATTACTTTTATCTACTTTTCAAGCAATCTACTTTTCGACGACTTCGTCACCAGTACCTTTTCCTTTTCAACGAGTTCTTTCAAGAATCGACGGGCTGCATCAACTTGATCTCCGGCGACCTTGCAGGTTCCGCGTCTACCGAGCACGATTCAGGCTTTGACGTCCGGGCGTATCACTGTCGTCTCGTCTGATCTGTTCAACAGTTATCGAATATCCTCTGAGCTTTGACGTCCGGGCGTATCGCTGTTGTCTCGTTCGGGTTTTATTCAAATTTATCATCCTTGTCGATTAACAGGTCAAATCGTCTGGCACGCCTTGATATCGAACTTGGGTATTAGCCCGGTGTGTTTGCAGATCCAACGCCTTTTTGCATCAACACATCTTTTGGCACGCCCGGTGGGACACAGTCAACAGATCTATCATGAAGAATCCTACTGTATCAATCCAGAAAACATCATCGAGATATCAGAGTCAGATCTCAAGGAGGATTAGAGGCAAGCCATGGAAAAAGCTATAGAGGATTACAGGCAGCTCTGCTTGAAGTCTTTCAGCAAGAACAGGGGCGGAGAAGTCATCCAGAAGCAAGATCTGCCGTTGCCTCGGCAGGTAACCTTTGACTCTAACCCTGGTAAATTGCAAGAGATGGTTAATTCTGCATTAAATCAAGCTTTGATCAACCACTCCACCGTGCTGTCCAATACTTTCTACAATGCTGTTGTGCAAACGTTAAGGGACGGACAAGCACCAGGGTATGTCGGGCCGGCATATCATCAGCCGGGATCGGCATCTACCAGTACTCCATCGGCAACTCCAGCCGTTGAGAGTATGGAAGCGCCTACTCTTCCAGCTATATCAGGACCATCCATCATTGAAGCCACACCGATAGGATCAGATCTAATGTCTCAGGAGAGGCCTAGTACTCAGTTGAGCACAGCTTTATCGGCATCGGCAATGTCAGGTCCTTTAGGTCAACATAGTCAAACTGCTGCTAATTGGTGGGGATACGGTATGCCTCCAGGTCCATCTACTGCCAACTCTGGACTGCCTCAAGTGCATGATGTAGCAGGGAAGGGTCCAATGACATCGGCTACTCCAATTCGGCCGGTGGCTCAAGTGCCGCATTATTCTACTGTACCTCTTGCTATACAGCCATTGTCAATGGGATTCTACGCGCCTTCGCAACAGATATCTTATGCGAATCCATTGACTAATCCTCCACCAGTTCAACAGAGAGCTTCCACTGCAGAGCAGTCCGTAGTACCATTCATATCTCAGTCTGGATTACCTGCAATTGAGGGCAATTATGCTGGCTATCATCCATCTATACAAGAGCATCAATTGTCTGCAAGCTATCAGCCATCGGCAAGTCAGGTGCCGATGAGTTACAATCTCAATTGGTCAGGGCAAGCGCCAGTTCAGCAATCTGCTATTCAGCCAAGCTACCAAGCAATGGGGACTCAACGGTATAGTCCACAGACAACTTTCCAGGAACAAGCATCGGCAAAACAGCCGATGAACTTTACTCCGCAGATTGATGCCGTGAATATGTCGATTCATACAAGCCAAATGCCACAGGGGTATGTAGAAACATATCAGCCAACGCCTCCAGTAGAGATCCAGCCAGTGCATCGGCAAGATCAGGATGCACTCTTGACCGATAAGATTGCAGAAGTGATGAAAGAACAATTTGGGATTTAGCCCAAGATCGATACTTACTCTTATCGGACTCCATACCCTTCATCTTATGATTCAATTCCTTTCCTGAATCGGTACAAGGTGCCAGATTTCACTAAGTTTTCTGGGCAAGATGATACGTCAACGATGGAGCACATCAACCAATTCATCATCCAGTGCGGGGAAGCAGTGAACAGGGATGAGCTGAGGATCCGTTTATTCTCGTCCTCTTTGTCTGGATCAGCATTCGCGTGGTTTATATCATTGCCACCAAACTCTATTCTTACTTGGACCAATCTAGAAAGACAATTTCATAAGTACTTCTTTGCTGGTGTCCATGAAAAGAAGCTTACCGATTTGATGAAATTAAGACAGCGAAGCGACGAATCGGTAGAGAGTTTTGTGCAAAGGGTACGAGACATGAAGAACAAGTGCTACAGCCTAGTGCTTGATGACCGCCAGTTAGCTGGTTTGGTGTTTCAGGGTTTGTTGCCGCATCTCAGGGACAAATACGATTCTCAGGAGTTTGAAAGCTTAAGCCATATTGTGCAGAGGATCTCTGATCAAGGTGCTCA
The DNA here is from genome assembly GCA_023333625.1 of Bothriochloa decipiens. Lineage (NCBI taxonomy): Eukaryota > Viridiplantae > Streptophyta > Magnoliopsida > Poales > Poaceae > Bothriochloa > Bothriochloa decipiens. The sequence goes on along the minus strand of JALGXP010000038.1, from coordinate 42,322 downwards.
AGCCCAAGAATATAGAAAGAGCTGGAACAAGAAGGTGTCCTTTGTAGAAGAGGCAGAGGAATCAGATTCAGATGAACCAACTATCGGCCTGGCTGAGTGGGTAAAAGGTAAAAAACCTTTATCTTGTCCTTTTGGTCAGAAAGAGCCAGAGAAATTCACGTTTGACGTCACAAAGGCCGATAGAATATTTGATCTGCTGCTTCAAGAGGGCCAAATCAAGCTATCACCCAATCATGTGATTCCATCGGCAGATGAGCTGAAGAAGATAAGGTACTATAAATTTCATAATGCAACTTCGCACAGTACCAATGACTGCAAGGTTTTCAGACAGCAGTTGCAATCGGCAATTGAATCTGGGAGGATCAAGTTTGACAACTCTAAAGCTCAGAGGCCGATGAAGATTGATCAACATCCTTTCCCAGCAAACATAGTGGAGGCCGTAAACAAGACCAAAGTGTTGACATCGGTAAGCGCTAAGAGGAGAGCATCGGTGGATCCTAGAAATCAAGCAATTACCGATGACTTGAAGGGGAAAGAGATAGTTGAAGAAAGCAATAGTTCAAGAAGGCCTCCTAGACCAGCTTCGTACAGAATTCCAAGTGACCGCTATCGGCATCGGCAAGAGGAGTTGCGTTGGGAAGCGTGGCATCGGCACGAAGACCATTGGAGATGCCCCTTCTTCATCTATTGTTGGGAAGAAGGCATTAAATTGCCTACTGTTGATAGTTGCCCTGAGTGCAATGGTTATGATCGAACCGATCGGGCAGAAAGAAGACCGCGCTATGGAGATCGGAGCAGATACATCGGTAAGCCGATCAGAGAGAGGGCATCAGTACATGATCGGCTGGGGGGCAGGACCAGTGTACATGAAAGGCTGGGCAGGCATGACGACCGTTTGTCGATGAACCGAGAGGAGCTCAGGGAGATGGCCAATACGAGAGTCCCTGATGAAATGATTCTTCGTAGAGATCCCAATACAAATTGCCCAGGTTCAAGTGCAAAAATTTATCAACCCGTCTGAAAGACGAAGCTTCCTCAATGGTGTCCTAAAGGTCTAACGAAGACTCAAAAGAGGAAGATGCAACGTGAGCACAAAGAGGAAAATTCCCATGGAGCAAAAACTCAAGTATGACGGCTGAAGCGCAAAAGTGAAAGTCCATCGGCATATATCAACATGGTTTTCCTATTGCCGATGAGATTCTTAGCACTTGCTAATAAAAAAAGAAGAAAATAGATAAAGTGCTCGTTTAAAAAGAGTGTATCGGCGCTACGTTAATGTGAAGTTTTACAAATTGCCGATACATTATATTGCCGATGAGGAAGAAGGTTCACAAGTTCAACAATGAACGGATGGTTGATATCGCACGCAGGCGAATTTGGTCGGCTTCCTCCAGTATCTTTGCGTCTTCATCGGCATTGCCCTCAATTGGCTTGATCTTCTTCTTAAGCGTCAACATCTTGAGGACTTGGTTGTCCCTTTCTTGCTGAAGATTCTTGATAGCTTCGGGCATTTGGGCCTTCTCCTGATTTGCTGCATCCAAGGCTCCTTCAATCTGTCTCAGCTCCGCTAGAAGGGCCTCTCTTTTTGCCGATAGTTGAGCAATCTTGTCTTCCAGATCTGCACGGGAGGCTTCTAGTTTACCGATGTCTTTATGCTTCTCATCGGCAAATTGCTTATGCTTCATCATGTACTCCTGGAGTTTTGCCTGAGTGGCTCTATCGGCAATCCGCTGGGCAGCCCTTTGATACTGCAACTGTCGGCTCTCCAGATGTGCAGCTTGGAAGAGTGCTTCCTCAACATCGGCAGGAATATAACCTCGAATTCCTTTAAAGTTGCTCTTGCAGAATCAGAATCCTGGATCAGTAAAGAGGTCTCCTGTTGCAGCAAGGATAATAGCGTCTCCAGCTTTGACTTGGTTTCAGGTGATAGAACTCCAAGGGCTGGAGCAGAGCTTTCTTCAGAATCTTCATCATTGGGAACAATCCCACTGATAGAGAAGGAAAACAGACTATCAGGGGAATCTTGCTCCTAAAAAGGAAAAGGTGATGTCAGCAGAAGAACCCAAAGTGTTAAAGGTTATCTAAGGGAGTTAACTTACTTGTTTCAAGGCAATCTCTCGCCTTTGGCTCAAAGAAGCAACCTCAGGTACAATTGCCGATGACGTTTCTTGTGTTGGTACCTCGATTGGTTGCTGCTGCGACACCGGTGCCGATGAAGATCCTTGTATGGGTACAATGGCCGATGGAAGAGCAGTTGCCGATGGAGAAGTCTACACAGATACATCAGGCGATGTCGGGCGAGGCAAGGACGCCGATGGAGATGGTGTAAGTCTTGCCCGCTTCGATTGTGATTCTTCGCCTGATGACGCCTTACGCTTGTGTTGTAAAATATCGGCATCGGATGGCTGAGGGGCATCGGCAATGGAAGACTGAGGAATCGGTACACTTGGGACGGTTGCCGATGCAATCACTTGGTGCTGCAAGAGAGACAGATGAGTAAAAGTGTCGATCCAATGATCAAGGTTTAAATAAAGAATACCTCTGGAGAATCATCAAGAACGACGAGGTGTAGCGACGAAGGTGCTGCAGGTGGAGACGAAGGTCGGGTTACCGATGAAGATTCCATTGGTGTAGAACTCGCGCCCTGAAATGTGAAATCGGTAAATCACAGCAATCGGCATCTACAAAAGAAAATGAAGTGATTACCTTAGATGTCTGTGCCGAGGATACGATCGATTTGGTGCTCTTCTTGGAATGACCACGGCCCATCACAGTGTTTAGCGAAGGAGCTTTGTAGCCAATGATGGATACTGGGGAGATAGGCTGCAGCCGGATGACCTTGCCGCTCTTACTTAGTGTTGGAACTGGGTCATCGACCTGTTAAAAGGGGTTAGTTGCCGATGGATTAAAAAGGAGTTGAAAGAAGTACAGAGGGTCAGACTTACCGCATCGGCAGGGATGGCGTGATCGGAATCAATGAGATTCCAGTAAAGATGAGGAGATGCAAAGAATAGTTGCTCTTTCCATTCTTGCCACCATAATTTGAAGGACTCGGTGATAAAAGAAGCCGGTACCTAATCGGTTAGATCGACATTAGAGGTATCAGCATCGGGAAGGAGAGTAACAATCTTGTGCCAATCCACACGGTTCGCAATAGTCTCTCTCGGTTTAATCACATCGGCAAAGCAGAGGTTGATGGGCAGTTGCCCAAAAACTAGTTGTCTTGCTGTTACCGATGGATAATAGAACTCGTATGTGGGATTAATGTTCTTCCCGCTTCTAAATATGTTGACCGGGATGGCCCGAGGGGGTGATTATTGCACTAAGAATGTCGGCATCTTTGTTCAAAGCCTCATCGGTAAGGTTAAAGGAAAGAGGGAATCTTGCTGCTTCATCAACATACAGGACCCAGGCCCGAAGCTCAGAAGGGATGCCGATGTAGAATCTGTGGAAGAGATTGCCGATCTGGACTCTGTTTGCCTCTGCCCCTGGTAATACTGCCAGTGCTTCTCCAAAGTTGATAGGGGGCGCGTTGCCGATTCTTCCTCCCCGAGTTGATAATCTTCAGGAAGACTTCGAGGGAATCGCTGGGCGAACAGATCAATGTGGAAATACTTATGCATATGGGCGTTCAACCACATATTGATGAACCACCAAGGGCCCCCCAGATTGCCGATGGATTTGCCTTGCAGCAGCCTTTGTGATACTTGGTGAAGGAGATGGTAAACTGAGCCAAGGAGGTACCGGCCCAGTGGGAGTCTGACGCCGCTAGCCAACATCTCTGCTGCAGGAAGGTGCATGTTGGTCGGTCCAACTGTTCTGCCGCAGAAAATAAATTTCTCAAGCCACATATTCAAAAAAGCTGAATGCTCCCTGTGACTGACTGAACCAGATTTCTTATACTCGTTGATATAACCAGTCCAGCCGTCAATGTTCCTGGTAGTCAACCGATGCTCAGGTTTCCTCTGGAACAGTGCATTGTCATCGACAGATGAGATGTCTAAGCCAGTGAGCATATACACATCGGCAAGGGTTGGAGAAGCTGGTCCATGTTTGAAGATGAAGGCATTCAGAGTATCAGACCAGAAATAGGAGGCGGTGATTAACAGTGACTCATTCCTCTCTATATCGGCAATAGATAATCTGATGCACTGTTCTAATCTACGTTCCGCCCAATATAGCTCCATTGGCCTTGTGATCCTCAAATACCAGCCTTTCCATCCCTTGGTGGTTTTCGGCCAAGATCGAAAGGTATCAGTCCAGAATCCCAAATCAAAATTCTGAGCTCTAAAAGGGATTCGATTGGTTTCTGCGTTTATAATGTCGATTGGGTCTGGATTTCCCATTGGGCCTAGGAAAACAAATTGATTTTGATGCGTTGGGATAAGGAGATTATTGTAAAGTTTCTGAGATTAAAGATTAAAATAAAGAGGAGTCATGAACTGTGCAGAAAAGGAGAAAAGGAACGTCGGAGGACGGGTAAAGAAGAAGATTAACCTTGGGGACGTCAAAACGGATAGCCATGGCCGCGACGAAGATGGAGAAGGCAAAGAATGCTAATGGAGGCTAAGGATCACCGTCAAGAGTGCCGATGATCGAGTTCGCCGAAGGATCGCCTGTTGATGTCGCCGCTGGAGAGAGAAAAGCTAGGGTTTGAATCGCAGATGAAAAATGGGCCGCGGCGGAGAAGTCATTATATGGGCCTGTTGGTACAGGATTTCCACTACCGCGCGCGCAACTCTCGAGGAGAAGTTCAAGCGGTTTGGGTAATCATGACCCAGAGGAAATTTCGGCGCATAAAGTATTTTATATTCCAAAATTGGGGGCATGTGTTGACACCGTTTTTCGGCACGTGTCAATAAGGATCGGGAGACTAAACTAAATCGGCAAGAAGGTGGTTGTTCTCCAGCATTGCTTCTGAGTTGCCGATGGGTGATTGCCGATAAAGGACATGTCGATCTCGTACATTGCCGATGAGAGCAAAGGCTGTTGCCGATGGAGAGAGGCATGGTTGCCGATGAAAAACAGAGCTGAAGAACGTGGAAAGCAGAGCTGAATCATTATCGATGGGTTTTGCCGATGGAATCTACAGAGATGAGGAGCGTGCCGATAGAGGTTTCATCGTAAGCAATGGATAAGGAAATTGGCAATATTTATGCCAATATTTTAATAGTTTACTTTTGAGTCCGACCTTGGTACGAGTCATTATTTTTTATTCCTTAGAGATAAGACTTGTTTAGGTAATACTTTATCGTGTCTGTTTAGGACTCATAGTACCAGGGTATAAATATGTACCGAGAGGCAATGTAGAAAAGTACAATCAATCAAATACAACAAATCTATTACTTTTATCTACTTTTTAAGCAATCTACTTTTCGACGACTTCGTCACCAGTACCTTTTCCTTTTCAACGAGTTCTTTCAAGAATCGACGGGCTGCATCAACTTGATCTCCGGCGACCTTGCAGGTTCCGCGTCTACCGAGCACGATTCAGGCTTTGACGTCCGGACGTATCGCTGTCGTCTCGTCTGATCTGTTCAACAATTATCGAATATCCTCTGAGCTTTGACGTCCGGACGTATCGCTGTCGTCTCGTTCGGGTTTTATTTAAATTTATCATCTTTGTCGATTAACAGGTCAAATCGACTGGCACGCCTTGATATCGAACTTGAGTATTAGCCCGGTGTGTTTACAGATCCAACGTCTTTTTACATCAACAATAACACAACTCAACATTCACAAAAAGCAGGATGGCAACTAGAAAAAAAGATTGTTCTTTAGGTACAAGGGTGAGCCCGTGACTTTGATTAGCAAAACCAAAATTAGAGGTCTCATAAAGTAGTTCAGCAAAAAGTTAAAGAACATTAACGAAGTGCGAACACCCACAATACAGATGCACTCCACATTCAGCTGAATACAGCGAACTACTACTTGGAGTAGTCAACGACAGCAAGTCAACAAACATGCTGAATTCTGATCTCTATAGGTGGGGGACAATGCTTCCTGTCCAAAAATCTTGCGGAAGACTATATCCATTGTTAACTGGTGATCATCTTTCACACTACAGTCCATGGCTCCATGCCACTTGAACTCCTACCATCTGGTCCATCACGTTCCCTCAGCACCTCTTGCTTCCCCGGCTTCTGCAATAAGATCCAAAAGCCCCTCAGCAAGCTGAAAATAAAACAAGAACAGGTCTTTGTGGGATCGCGTGCTTAAACCATGCCATGTTAGAAAGGATTCCATGCTGAAAATTGCACAATTTACCAAGTTTCTTTGGCAGAGCTGTGGAAGCACTATCCTGATAATGAATTAAGTCCTTTGCCTTGCATACACTACCAGCTCATTATTTAGATTGCCACTCTGCAGCAACCAAATTATGATGAAAACCTTTAACATGTGTCTTGACACATCTTGAACCAATGAGGGATTACCTGCATGCCCCAACAATGTAAGGTTTCACCCACAGCAAGAGCATAAGGTAACATATGTTCCATAGTTCAAAGCTAGTGTAAAACAAATATCACTGGTTATTGGTGCCTTTGGTAAATAAACATAGTTCTGCATGCTGAGTTCGGGACTATCTATATTGTCAATTTGTCATTGACAACAAAACCAAGTTATATGCTTGCAAACAAGCCACTTAAGCAAGCACAGATTATAAGGCTCTATAATAAAGACTTAAGGGTGCACAATTTGTCACACAGGAATATGTAAACAACAATGTTTACGCAATACTCGTTTAATCTTCCTCGTTGTTGGCTATTTGAATAATTCACATTTTCATGTATGGTTGGCTTATGGAAAACTCATCTGGCAACGAGGCGTATATCAACTTGGGACTTCTATCGCTGATCTTTTGCCTTATTGAGCATGCATATTCTGCTCTCATAATTCAATACAATTCAGTTAAGTGTATTTGGTTTTTCTGGGTTTGCTTGAAAACTGAATTAAAACCTGCATCCTTATCATAGAAGAAACAATACTCATCAAATCAAAGGACCCTATGATTTGTACGTGGGATAAATATTCATGCAAAAAATGTTTTCTCTGTGCTCAACTTTATGATCTAATGCTGGCACATGATTCTACAAAGATTATCTCAATACACATGGGCATTTATTCGATCACACACAAATTGGTGAAATGATGCATTTAGTCAACTATGACCATCAAAGGCAACAGACTGAACAGAACCTATATAAGAAAAAAATATATATGATGTTTGTGTTGTGTGAGCAAACATGCGCATAATGAAAATTAAAAGCAAAAGTACAATCCTAACATTGCTTCCACAAACAGATATGAGCTCCAACCTGTGTCACATTTGCAACAGTAGGAATGGGACTATAGGATATAGCAGGAGTTTTGATCCAATCTCCCACTGCTGCCCGCTATGGTTGCATGGTCCCTTCTTGAATCTTGATAGTGTTCATCAATTGTCAAGTTGTAAACTTTTTCCTCCTGAAACAAGTTTACATCAGATTTGCCGAAACTGTAAGAAAATAGATTTCAGGAAGCATGGGCTGAATACAGCTTTGAAGTTTAAAAAGGTGAGATACAGATCTGTGAGGGGAAATGGAAATATAGTAGTCTTTTAATCAGTTTCGAGGAGAACACCTTTTATAAGCCTGTGCTGCGGTGATATAACCACACATAGGAGATATGGGCACAGTGTATTTTTGTACAGGAAAATTGGCAACAATATATTATCCAATATAAAGTTTACTCAGATCACAATTAGCAACATGGCATCCATTGTGGTTTATCTGATCCTATCCTCAGAGTTCAGTTCAACTGACTGTGGATGTTGTATTCATGCTAACTTGGAAAGTACATTCATAGTTTAATACAGAAGAAACCAAAATCAGATTATTTATGACAAAAAGAAACCACAAGGCAGGACAAAGCCATTTTTTTTTTTTTTGCAATTTTAGCTACAAGTAGTATTTGTGATAAGGTCTTGATCCCTCTCTCCTACGCTTGGCCTTGGGTGTTCAAAGGGCCAACCCACAAGGTGGATGCACTGGAGGTCCGACAATTTTTTTTGTGTGATAGAAATTAGTATAAATGGACGTGTCGCCCCCAAATTACGATTATGCATATATACTCAAATTCTAGATGATAAAATATACAGGATTAAAATAGGTTGCACAGGAGCCAGCAGGCAAGTTGGGAAGACGGAAGCTGGTCAGCTCCAAGCAACTCTTCATCAGAAAGTGTGCGCAAACAAGGCAGATTTAAAACATCCATCGAATTTGACTAGTACTGTACTTGGCAATTGGCATGCCATCATAGAAGATAGAATTATATATGGAAGAAAGCCGGAATTGATTCAGACATAGGAAAGTCGTACAATGCCCACCTCGTCTAGCCTTCCATTCTCCTTCTGTGAATCGATCTACGGAACGCTCATGGAGGCCCTGATCGTCCACCGTAGGGATTCCAGGTTATCCGCGAAATCTGCGGGATACGTTGCTGGCTTGCGCTTCTGGGGATGAGGAAAGCCACTCGCCGCCAACAAATGCGGAAGCAAGAGCGATGGCTGGAGTCTGCGCTCATCTCTCAAAGACCTCGCCTAGTGGGGACCGGCGGCGCATTCAGACGTCTCGCGCCGACGGATCCAACATGGATAGACGGATCAAGTCAAGGGCCGCTGAAACTGGGAAGGGTGTGTTTTTTTTTTGGCCTGCTCTTGGTACAGTGCCTTCTCCCTTTTTTTTTTGTCCAGCAAAATAAGGATTTTATTTCATGCGACATGCAAAAGAAGGATTTTATTCTCGTGCGACATGAAATTCATATCGTCATTTTATATGAAGTCGACATGAAACTCACATCTTCATTTTTCTATGAAGTCGACATGAAATTCACAACGTCATTTTATATTTAGTTGCAAAATCTGCACAATTTCCACCATTCATGAGTACCCGGAGATCTTCTATGCGCTTAGCAGTTGAATCCACTCACAAAGCAATCCTAGCATTTGCCCTGGTGCTAGGTCCAAACATTCCTAGTAGTTTCTGCGTCAATGCTAGGTCCAAAAACAATAGTCATCTTTGTAATTGACAGGAGAAAAAAAGAAATGCATAATTATCACCATATCCTATGATTTGGCCTCAAAAGAAATGCACCATTATATGCAGGGACAAACCAAAGAGGCTGGTCAGCTACTACGACCTTTCTCTCTCTAAGTTTTTATTTTGAATGATAGCAACCGAATTGATCCTTTTGCATGTTCTGCTAACCCAAAGGGCACTTACCATAGAATTTTAGACAACATTTACCAGTGTTAAACCCCATACTGAAAAGGAAGACAACCTAGGGGCCAGAGCCAGTTCCTCTACACTCCAATCAAGAACCTGCTCCTCGCAGCTTATAACACATACATGGTCAACTACACATGCCAAAACCCAGTATAGCAGCAACTATAGACACATGTTTTGGCTATAGTTGCTGCTATACATGGTCAACTACATAGAATTTAAATATAGTTGCTGCCAAAAAATGAAATGCTCCTCGCAGCTTATAACACATACATGGTCAACTACATATGAATTTATGAAATTTATATTACTACACATGTTCCTGGAGATGCTTTAACCCTTTAACAACAGTACAGTATGCAGAATTTGTATTATGACATAGAAGCTGCAGTAGTGGTTAGATTTATATTTCAACCTCAAAATACAAAAGGTTACTAAAGGAACAATATAACAGAAGGATGGATTTCCCTCAGTAAATCAAACAACCATATATCATGAATTAATTCTTGACATCACCAGCTCCTTTCGAGCAGAACTAACAAATCGTCAGCAATACAAAATGCTTCAGTAAATCAAACAACCATATATCATGAATTAATTGTTGACATCACCGGCTCCTTTCGAGCAGAACTAACAAAACGTTAGCAATACAAAATGCTTAACAAACAACCATTCGATTCCCCTCCACCTGCTACAAAAAATGGTTCAGTAAGAACACTTATCACCACTTCCTTTCAAGGAGAACGAACAGATTCAGCACGTATATCTAAGACAAAACCCTACCTTTCTTATTGGCCAGTTAAAGTGCATATGGGGCATCCAAATTCGAGGCTATGTTCTAGGCAAAACCATCCTCGTCTAATTGCAATTGCATCGCAACGGCGAGACCAGACAACAACAACAACCGAAAAAAGGTTCAGAGCACAGCAGTTGTTCGTACCCTAAGAAGAACTCACAGACTGCTCTGCTCTGCTCACGCCAGCACCAACACGGCAACACAGAACATAGCTAAACTCCACAGGACCAAAGAGGCCAACAACAAAGGGAGTGAACTCAACAGACGAACCAAAACCCGCCAGACGACACAGCCAGAACGCAGAAATCTACAACAAATCAGACCAGCGCTACTTGTCAATAGACAGTAGATCTCGTCGGAATCAGGTACGGATGGTGAATTGCAGGCAACGCGGATGGATCGATGGAACCAGAGCGGGGCGGACTAGGTACCTCAGAGGTGCGAGGCGTAGAGTCCGCCGGCAGCAGATCGCGCGGGCCCAGATCCCGCCGAGGAGTCCCAGACATGGCACCGGCGGGCAGGAAGGATTGGGGAAGCCCCGACGGGGAGGCGTCCTCGGCCAGCAAGGATTGGGGAAGCGTCGTCGGCTAGGGTTTGGTGGCTTCTTCCTTTTTGCCGCTGGTTTTAAGTATAATAAAATAACAACTCCGTGTCCGTGGGCCTCTTGGGCCTGTTGCGTTTGCACGACGAAATTTTAATAATAAACCAGCAAAAGAAAAAGGAAAACAAACAAATCTCCGAATCGACTCGGCCCACGCAACACATGCCCAGTCTGCCTCTCCCACGTCGTCGCCGCCACCGCCTCCCCGCCCGCCCCAATTCCCATGCCGTCGCCAGCCAGCATTCCGGCGGCTACCGCATCCCCGCCGGCCGGCCGCGCGCTAAACCCTAACCCTCCTGGCCGCCTCCCACAGACAGCAATCCTCTACACCTCGTCGTGAATTCCGTCTCCGCGTCTAGCTCCGCCGCGTTCCGCCATCGGGTACCCCCACACGGCCCCACGCCGTCGTCGTCTCGGCCCAATAGCGCAGCACCAGCGCCTGATGCAGTCCGGGTTCCTTCGCTCCCGTGCCTCCGGCGCTTGTGTGGCGGGCGTCGCGGACCGAGCAGCCTCCGCAAGGATTTTCCCATAGCTCCACAGCCCAAGGTCTGTAACATGTTTGGCCAGCGGGTCCAAGCTGCCCTTAACTGCTTTGCTTTGTGTGTGTGTGATCTCCGATCCAATCCAGTTTGCCCACTCCGTAGATTTTCTTTTGTCAACAAATGGTTCTGATCCGATCGATCATGTCTGCTCTTGCTCGATCGTCATTCGTTAGGGTCGAGCTCAAGAGTCAAGACCGGCGAGGTCTACATCGGTTGGATCCATTGGTCGAGTGCGACTGTGCGAGGATGACTGCAACTGCCAGCACGAAGACATCAGCTTCACGTTTGAATTTCATTGGGTTTGCCTCGTCCCTGAAAAATCTGTTGAATTATGTTTAATTAAAACAAAAAATGGATGCATTCCACGACAGGAAGGTGTCACAGCTGGAGCACATCTTCACCAGGGGATCAGGGATCATACCTGACATACTCAAAAACGCCCCAATATTCAAGAGTGCTCCAATGCAAGTTATAGCAGGGCCATTTAGTTTTCCTTTTCTTGTCCTCTACCTTTTTTGCTATGTGCCAAGTTGCTACCACTGCCACCAGATTACATTCCAGTTGCCTTTCCCACTTTTGAACAAACACAACACCTTGGTAAATGCATTTTTTATTTAGGTTATAGGTCTTCAAAACAACTGAGTTTGGTTCTGTACAATAATCGACTCTTGATATATTCACCACTTGTGCATGTAAAGATACAACTGTTTGAATTGATATATTCTGTGTAACGTGTGCTTTTTGATATGTCTTGCTTCCAAATTTCTGCTGGCCATTCACTTTCCTGTATGTCATGCTTCAGATTTTCCCTCGACCGACCATGTACAAGGACTGATCTTCGTTTAGATTCCAAAAAGAATACTGCAATGTGCAGCTGCAACCCCTTAACCACGGTGATTTGATCTCCAATATTTCTAAATGTTCCTATATAGACAGTATACCTAACTGTGTTCCCCCTAGCAGTATGGGCGAGAAAGAAGATTGACAAAATCAGAAGATCCTTCCTCTGGAAAGGTGAGGAGAATGCTAACGGAGGTCACTGCCTAGTTAATTGGCCCACGGTTTGCAAGCCAAAGGAACTAGGGGGCATGGGAGTGCCAGACCTGGATAGATTTGGGAGGGCACTATGCCTCCGGTGGCTATGGCAGGAATGGAGTGATGACCCCAAGCCTTGGGTGGGAAGTGAAGTTCCCTGCAATGACACAGATCGTCTCCTGTTCAACACCTCCACAATCACAATTGGCAATGGCGACAAAGCGCGCTTCTGGCACCACGGTTGGCTTGAGGGAGAGGCACCTAGATATCTAGCGCCGCAATTTTTCAAGCTAGTGCGTAGGAAGAACAGGACGGTTCATCAGGAATTACACAACGACAATTGGATTAAAGCATTGCGAGCACGTATCACCACAACAACTCAACTCCAAGAATTTGTTGGCTTATGGATTAGACTACAAAATGTTCAGCTGCAGCCTGATGCACAAGACACAATTACATGGAAATGGACAGCTGATGGTATCTATTCCACCTGCTCGGCATACATGATACAGTTCCGGGGCTCACATCAGAAGTTCCAACATGACCTCATTTGGAAGGCACGCACAGAGAATAAATGCAAGATACATGCCTGGATCCTCATGCACGATAAAATTCCAACAGCAAACAATTTGCAAAAGAGAGGTTGGCCACACCAAGAACGTTGTGTCCTGTGTTAACGGGCCTCTGGAAACAGGGCTCCATCTCTCCTTGCTTTGCCCCTTCGCAAAAGCCGTCTTGGACCAAATGATAGCTTGGGAAAACTTCGTGCTACAGTGGCCATAACAAGAACCTGCCTCAGTTGCTGATTGGTGGGAGCAAGCGGCAAGCAAGATACAAAAGCAAGACCGTAGGCGTTTCAATGGTATGGTGATTTACATTATGTGGAATTTGTGGAAGGAGAGGAATAAAAGAATCTTTGAAAATGTGCATAGGACTGCACAACAGGTTGCTTCACTAGTCAAAGAAGACATTGTGCAATGGCATATTGCTATGAATTTTCGTGTGGGGGCAAACTAGCTGTGTGAGGCGTGTTTTTTCTCCTCTTTGGTCCTCGGACCATGGTGTTTTGGCACCTCAGGTGTCATGTGTACATAAACCTCTTTTATCTACTTAATTGAGCGGCAAAGCTCCTGCCTTTTACTTTCAAAAAAAAAGTAAAAAAATGTTGCTATATATCCTGGCTTCCCCTTTTTTTAATCTTATAAGTGATTCCTTATTTAAACAAACTTTAGAAAACAAAAATTCTACTACCCCTGCTGCATTGTTGGCTTCTGTAACCATTCATTTCTATCATGAATTAATACATCTCATATGGTACCATGTCTTGTATTTCAGACAGACCCTTTCTTTATCTTCGTCCCAGAAATATTTCAGATGAACAAGCTTTTTTATTTCTTAGCTTCAATTCAGTAACTATGTTGTTGAATCCTTTGAATGATAGACGTGCATGAAAGTTTTGTGTTTTTTATATATATCTCCGATATCAAATGTTTACCATTATTTTTGTGTGTTGAAGCTACTTTTATTCTTATACTGAAGGCAAGAAACAAGGGTGGTTGCTCTGCTGCAAGTCATTTTGCCTCACGAAATTTAGGTTTCTTTAGCAAATTGTTTTCGGCTTATTTTCTGATGCACGGTGAATTTATCATTGCAGTTGCTACGATTGCATGTTATAAAGAACTAACATCTCCTTATAGGCAAAACATGTCTCTGAGAAGTTTGTTCTTGAAACAACATATAATTGCAGATAAGGCTCCATGAACTCGCTGTCACTTGGTGGCCACTGGCCAAGCTCGCTGCTTCGTGGGGGCTCCAGCCTCCATGTCGTGGTGGCGGATGTGGCAGTGTTGGCAATGATGGGGATGAGGCGAGGGCCATGCTTGTTGAACACTTTCTAGGTGCCCAACTACTCTATGCTGATGATAGACTCAGACCTGTGTGACCTTCTCAGGCAAGGGAAAATCTCCTTATTTTTGTCCTTTTGGACTTATTAATAAAGGATAGAAGATATATGCTGAAATCAATGAAATGTGCCTTGTTGATTGTACCAAATAGATGGGCAGGACATTGATCCTGGGCAAAACAGTCGACTACATGAAGGACTGCTGGATAGCATCAAGCTATTGAAGGAAGGACCACAGGAGAAGATCGACTAGCAGTAGCAGAGACAACTGGTGTGCTTAGGGTCTTCTGGGAACTCAACCCCAGTGAGATAGTGGCCAGAAACATCCCCAAGGTAAAGAACAATTCTTTTCTTTTTTTTTTTTGCATGTGTGGAGCTACAGATAGAGGTTCTAACAAGCACTGAGAGGTTTATGGTTGCATTTGGAGGGATAAGCTACCAGCAGCAATGCACTGTAAATGAAAATTGTTTCTGCACTGCTTTTAAACTTTTTCTGTTCTCTTTTTGCATGGCTTCCTATTTTCAACTCTTTGTCAAATTCTTTTGATTATATAAATTGAAAATTGGGTTGGGGGTGGGGGGGGGGGGTGTTCACCACCATCCTTCGCTTTGGAAAAAAATAATCAATTGTTGCTTATGCCTGTGAACTCAAAACGTCAGGTAGCAGTGCTTGAACTTGAATTGCTCTTTTTCGATTCTTGTAATCGTGTGTTGATGGAGAATTAGGGTTGGTGATAGATGGGTGGGATTTAAACATTTTCCTAGATAACACGATCATTTTCCTTTTATTCAGCTTGTTATTTGGTGCTTCTTCGCCTTTGTATTTTTCTTTTATCTCATACTTTGGTGGAGCATGGAAATTTGTACTATATATTTCTCAAAGCAGTTATGTTACAATAATTTGAATCTATGTCATGCTCTATGAATCTTGCTATTTCTAGTTTGCAGTAAATGTATTCAAGCTAAAGATCAGCACAGACTGATCATGATACTGTTGAGAAAACGTATGCCAATATATGTATGGTTTGATGCAATAATTCTCCTTTTGTACTGTTCTCTGACTGATGGTTATAAGCCATCAAATTATGTTTTCCATTATATGGGCAGTCTTTGGGTCCAACCTATCAGATCCAGTTTTCCATAAGATGGCTAGGTTGCCATTAAATCCAACGTACTCTAAGGTATTAATAGTGTCAAGCAAATTCAAGTTCTTGGAAGAAATATTGATTGTATATCTTTGCTTCTGGTTACAAGGGGTGCCTATTTTAATTAACGTTTACTGGTTAAATTTATGTCGAAAGGTTTGTATCAGATATTCAGATATCATGGAGTTACTCCATCCAGTCGACTTCCATTAGGGAGTTACATTGCTATACAAACAAGTGTCATTTTGTAGTTTCAGGGCACCACTTTCCACCAAATGCTCCTGT
Organism: Bothriochloa decipiens; assembly: GCA_023333625.1. Lineage (NCBI taxonomy): Eukaryota > Viridiplantae > Streptophyta > Magnoliopsida > Poales > Poaceae > Bothriochloa > Bothriochloa decipiens. Next base: position 26,752 of record JALGXP010000038.1, on the reverse strand, counting down.
TTATGGTCAACAGTAATGAAAAAAAGAAAGTAATTTTCCCATTTAAAATTTAAAATTATAATATTACATTTGTCAAACAAATGTATGATAACATAGTATTCTAGAATTTGAGTTTAATAAGACTAATTTAACTTCGACAAGAGTATAAGCTTTGAATGATGATTGGCCTGCTTTGTCAACCCTGGTGACAAGAGTTAGGCAGAACTGAGATTGGATCCTTTCTGAATTTAAGTCGGGGAAAAGTTGTACTAAGAGGACCACTATTGCTATGTGTTTAGGGTTTAGGAGGAACTGATACATATTTATTTTCCCTAACATTGTAGCAGTGTCATTTTACTCGGGAGTTAGATAGGCCGATCAATAGTCTAGTGTGGTCTTTTAAAAAAAACAAATTGTGTTGTTGATTTAGGCAACTGGTGTATGGATTGAAGCTCTAATTTAATGTTTTCATTGTTTTAGCAAATTCAGTTCTTAAACAATATCTTCAACGGCAAATTATATACCTGATCAATATGCTTCTGTCAGTATGTTAAATATCCATGTATGTTTGTTATATTTCTATGTGTTTACATGCAAATCTATAGCTTTAATTAAACATTGTAAGTAGAGATAAGGTATTGAGAAAGTAGTTCTGTACTATATTATTAACACACACGCATAATTGGATTTCCTATCTTAATTAATATAATAATGACTAGAACAATTCAATCTCTCATACATGCTTCAAAGTTGTGCCAATAGTAGCAAACTTAAGCATGTATGAGAGATCCCCTTTAGTAGTTCTGTACCGTTAATGTCATGTAGTTATAGGAGTGGCTATAACTTCTCTTAAGATCCCTTTAGGCTTTATTTGGATATGCGAGGTTTGGCGTGGATCAGGGCCGAAACCCCGTGAGAGGGAGCAGGCCCACTCCAGGGCTAGACCCATGTGGTGCACCAAGAGCACATTTGGCAAGGCCAGGGCATGGAATTGTTCCACCTCGAACCCTTTCAAACTGTGTGGGGCAGAATCATCTCCACCGCTGCCTGTCACTCTTCGCTCTCTCACACTACTCCCACAAAAGGCGTCGTCACCACTGCCGCTCCCACGCCCACACAGCCATCGAGTCCAACAATGACGGCGGATCCATATTTGGCTCCTCCAGCTCACCTCCCCATCGTCCCTTTCTCCTTCTCTTACCACCCTGTGGCCCTGTGGCCCTGCCTTCTTGCTAGAGTTCGAGTTATTAGCTGTAGTTGCTTCTCCCACGCTGCCTCGATTCAGACAGTGGTAGCTCCGCAAGTTGCACCTCTTCTCTAGCCCCTTCTCATTCTCCGTCCCATTTGGCTTGGATTCAACCTCTTGCTCATATGCTTGATCATTGAGGATCTATGAGCTTCTTGGCTTTGCTGGGAAGAGGCATTGTCCGCTCCGACTTGAAGGTACACAACTGTACAAAATTGGACCATAAACTAGTGTCTGATTTGTCGATAATAATTTATTGATGAATTAGTAAAATAATGAGTCAAGTACCATTAACAATGTTGGTCAATTTAAAAGCTCCATTCCCCTTAAATTTTCCGACTTATTGTATTCTTCAGTAGCTGCCAATGACTTTCTTTTTACAAACTCAGTTGCACTGACGCTGACTTAGTTCACAAGGTAGCTAGAGATTTGATTTTATCTAGTTTTTTGGTGCCTCGTTTTGTGATTGGAGTGTACCTGAATTTAACTCTTCAATGATTTCGGTATTATGTTATTAACTCATATACATTTCTGTTGTACTGCTGTAATTTTTTGGTAACTTAAGTTGAGATCAAATAGAAAAATGGTGCTGCTTAATAATTCTTGTCCTATTTGCAGGGTCCCCTCTTTGCATTTTCAGTTGTTGACAATTTCATTGGGTTGTCTTCATTGACAGCAGGAGGCTCATTGGTGAAACTGCCAAGCGCCAGGCTGCTGTCAACCCTAAGAGAACCATATATCTTTGATGTGAAGTATCTCACTGGAAGAAAGTAATACTTCTCTAGCTCCCCAATCTTCTAATGTATTTCTTTTTGCTGTAAATGTCTCTTGTTCTTATTGTAATACCAGCCTCAAGAGGAAAGGTGCTCACTAGTTTGATGCAATCAGATTATTCCTAGCCCTTTTCACACATACTGGTATCTCATTCTCATGTCTTATCATATTAAATTTCTTTCATTTTTTTAAGCTATGTTAATAGCTGCACTGCTATTACTATATCCATTTTTGTCAACTGAGAATAGGTTGAATTACAGCTAATTTGCAAGTTATGTGCTATGATAAATTATATAGTAGATCGCTAAGTTCTCAAGAAAGAAGGAAATTTTAATTTATGTGGATTTTCTACCCTTGTCTCATTGACATGTGGACAGACTTGAGTTAGCTATACTAATTGTATCCCCTGTGGTCATTCTTTTGAGCTTGATAAGGTTACCACACTTGTAAGGATAAGAAGTAAAACCAGCCCAAAACCACTTAGAAAAAGCATATATAAATATGAACTTGTTCATTACTTCGAAGGTCCTCCCATTTGCATATTTACCCACTTGTGGTCAATTATCTATTTATTTTATTTTATTTTATTTTATTGGTAAAGTTGATTCTGCTACTGGTACAGCTATGGCCTTCTTTGATCACAATGACCATTTTATAACCATTCGCTTGCCTTTGTGTGTGATTCTGTCAAAAAAGCTGCTTTAGTTTCGAGTTTACCGTAAAGATACTAGCTAGGAGAATCTAAACACTATAGTTTGCTTTGGTTTCCATTCCGGCTAAGTATTTCTATGCACTGCAAACCAGCTGTGTTGCTACTCCCTGCACATTTTTATTTTAGCAAGTGGCGGTTTACCATTATTGGGCCTTTTCAGTTGCCTAAACTTTGTCTATCTATTTATGTAGATCTTGTGCTTCAGTTGAGCATCCCATTGTGTATTTACAACAACAACATAGCCTTTTGTCCCAAGCAAGTTGGGGTAGGCTAGAGATAAAACCCAAAAGAGGCATGTAAACAAAGAACATATAAATGGTACAAGAAAAAAAGATTACGGTTCAGGCACGTTAATTGCTAGTATCCAAGTGCTCCTATTCATAGCTAAATTCTTAGGGATATTCTACTCTTAAGGTCTCTCTTAACCGACTCGTTCCAAGTCAGTTTAGGTCGACCTCTACCGCTCTTTACATTATCGATCCGTTTTAGAACCCCACTACGCACCGACGTCTCAGGAGGCCTCTGTTAGACATGGTCAAACTATCTCAACCGGTGTTGAAACAATTTTTTCTCAATTGGTGTCATCCCAACTCTATCCCGAATATCGTCATTCCGAACTTTATCTCTCCTTTTGTGCCCACAGTACCATCGTAACATACGCATCTCTGCTACACTCAATTGCTGGGTATGTCGTTTTTTTTAGGCCAACATTATCCCAGCGTGTATGTGTGTGCTGATTTTTGTTTCGAATTCAACTGACGTGCTCCTTTTGTTCCTTTTTTTTCAGTTGTCCATGGTGTTATCATCCATGGCGATGACAATGACAAAGGAATGGTAGTGGTGGTAGTTTGAGTCAGGTATACAAGTAGTTACTATTGGAAGTTGGAACAGCTACAAGGGCCAATGGTGGACTTTCAGAACGATTGCTACTACCACTATGACGATAACATGAGGAATGACCTATTCGGACCCTAGCCGAGGACAACAAGGGAGTGGCCACCCTCAGAACAGCAACAGCTACGTTTAGGACAAGAATAGCGTTGGTTGCTTTGGGAATGTTAATGGTTGGGTCTGAGCACAAACATGGCAAGGCAACAAGCGTTGGTTGCTGCTTAGGCTTCTCATTTTGCAATCCATGAAATTAAGTAGTGAGCAATTCTGCTAGGAACAGATTATACCACAGTCTGGTTGTCTATATTTTTGCCTTTGTTTAAGCAAAATATTCTTGAACCTGTCTATTAAAAAGATTTGTCTCCCATCATTTTGAACCCTTTCTTGTTTCTCGGCTATCTCTTTTTTTCCCTCATAATTTCTTTTCTTCTATTTTTTCATCGTGCTCTAGGACTGATTTGTTTGCTGGAGCATGTATTTTATTCTATTTTTTTGTATAGCTCAATTCGATCAGAACATAATTGGTCCAGTTGAGCCGACGTTGGCCACTGGAGCTCCATGGACACGTCATGAGGTTGATCAACAGAAGCATGGGCGGTGTTTTGCCAGACCATGAACACAGGGATAGATAGCCGCTGGCCGTTGAGCTGCCTGCGCTGCGCTAAGCCCGTGCAGCGTGGTGTCCGTGACTCCGTGTTGGCAGCGACCGTTGAGCTGCCTACGCTGCGCCGGCCCGTGCAGCGTGGCGTCCCTCTTGGCAGCGACTTTGCTGCCACGAGCATTCGATTCTCCAGAGTTTGGGACTCGACTAGTAGAGTAGTAGTTGTTAGGGGCCTTGTGCTGGCAAAATCGAAGCACCGCCGGCGACATCCTGTGGCTAGTGGTGGAGCCAGGACTTTTGCGAGGCCTGGGCGAGACACTGCATTACACTAAGGACCTATTTGGCAGGATCCTGCCCCTTATGTGGAGTAGCTTTTCCTCCGATGGCCAGTACTTCAGCTCCACCACCTACAATGCCTTCTTCGTCGGGCCCACGACGCTCCGAGGAGCGAACAAGCTTTGGGAGGCCTCGATGCTACCGAAGGTGAAGTTCTTCTTCTGGCTCACCCTCCACGGCCGCCTGTGGACTGCGGGGTGCCGGAAGCGACAAAGGGCTACAACAGAAAGATGACTGCGCTCTGTGCGCACAGCGAGACCACGGACCACCTGTTCACGGCATGCGTCTTCACTAGAGAGTTATGGCACATAATCCTGGCGTGAGTTGGGTTCACACATCTGTGCCCCTCGGCTGGGGATAGGCTGGTCGTTCGTGCCTGAGAGGTTCCGGCGAGGCTTTAGCTCCCTCGTCCTGTTGATGACGTGGATGATCTGGAAGGAGCGCAATAGGAGGACCTTCGACCGCACAACGGGCCCACCCTCCATCGTCCTCGAGCGAGTGCACGAGGAAGGGGGCGCCTGGGTGATGGCTGGGTTCAGGGCGATCGTGCCTTTGTTCGCCAACTAGGATAGTTCGAGTTCCGGCATAATAGCGCAAGCAGTTTCTTCATTCAGTGCAAAACTCGAAGCTCCGCCGTTACAGCCGGCGCCCTGTGTTGTGTTCTGTCCGCCTAAACCGATGGAACCTCGCCGTTGGGATAGGCAGAATGTAATCAAAACTTTCTAACTTATCTTAATGAAATACGTGCAGCGCATGTTCTCAAAAAAATTGATAAAAATAGCTCCAATGCCCGTTTTATAATTATAATAATTTGTATTAAGTCTGAGATAGAAATTGGGAGGAGCCACGTTTCTGGCTCCGCCTCATGTATAAAAAATGGCCTAAGTTCCTCCAAGCTTCAAGAATCTAGGAGATGTCGATGCCGAAGCCCTACCAAAGAGGACCTAACAATTATAATGTAGAACATCATGTATAAAGGCAAAATTAGAGAACCACAATAATTTAAATCTAATCGCCTCCTAAGTATCGTGGGTCCTAATAATGTCTACCATTAACTAAATTGCATAAAAAGCTCTATTGAATTGCACAAAGTATTTGTTGTGTTGTTGAGTGGCCCTATAGAACAGGTTCTCAGACAAATTAGTAAACAATCTACTCAGTGTTGGCCTAACATATTCACAAGGTGAGCCCGAACACCTGCGTGGCTACAGGGCTTGGCTCCATCGATGAACAGAGCTGCTGAATTTTGCTTTTAAATGACTAGTAGTTGTTGTTGGATGATCTTTTGCTTGTGTCTTGTGATTGAAATTGACTATGATCTTGCTGTGATGTCCTAATATGCTTGTGTGATGGAGTGTTGTGGCTTTGAGAACTGAAGTTAGGTCCTTTGCTTATTTACTGTACAGATTTGCTTGGTCTGTGGTCTGCTGGCAAGCTAGTAAACAATGATTTAATGTCATTTATTCAAGCTGAACTCGAGGAACCAAATATGGGTATTGCTGTAAGTTAAAGACTTGCTGTCTTGTGATAGAAACTAACTACGGTTGTTGTGATGACCTAATGTGCTTGTGTGACTAAGTGTTGTGACTTTGAGTTTGAGAACTCAACTCATGTCCTTTTGCTTATTGGTATACTGATTTGCCTTGTTCGTGTGCTATAATAAGAATTTTATTTGGTACATTCAACTTTGCTTACTGTTGACTTTTGTAATTTACCTTAACAGTGATATGATGAGGACCTCATTCAAGCGACTTATTTGGTGGATTTTTTGTGAAGTTGTTATTGTTCTTTGTATTGTGCTTGCCATTGAGACACTCTACAACATTGCAGGGGTAGAAGTTATGTCAAGGCCGAGATGAACAGAGTAACCAAGATTGTGTTTCTTACTTTTGCAACGATGCCGAGGTTAATGCGAAGTTAGATGAGCAGGTTATCGAGAGAGTTGATACAACTATGGCATACATTCCTTGATTCATGCATGGTTATTTGGGAAGTGAGTCCGCGATGAGCTTCTGGAAAAGGTGTGTTGGCAAACTATGTAACAATTGTAGATTCCCATGAGGGCTTTAATAGACTTGTCGATTCTCATGTGATTCCATGTAATATAATTGATTCTTAAAGATTGCTCTCATTTTTTATGTATCTTATTTAAGACCGATTGAGTATAACACTATTGATGCTAGCGATAATAGTATTATGGTAACGGTGGAAGCTATTGAAAATTCCTAACGAAGAAATATTGTAGGATTGCCATTGCAATGTTACTGGACGCTTTTTGAATTTTTCTTCATCAATCTTGTTATTTTGAGGAGGACTACAGATTTGGTATTCTTTGTCTTCTACTATTTGGGGTGAATCTAGGCAGTGCTGTCATATTTGTTAGAAATCGTTAGGTGTTAGCACCAATCACATAAGCACACAAGGGATCGAAGACAGAGAGATGGATGGAGAATGAACTGCTGTTGTATTCCTCTTTCTCACTGTTGTACATGTACATGAAGGTGACCCCTATTTATAGTGGAGGTGAATCCCTCGATAGGGATTGTTATAGTGAAAGAATTCTCCAGATTTGCTACAATGATATTGCTTTAAGATTTGTGCTATCTAAAATATCCACCTACTCTCTTTTATAATTTGGCCATATTTAATTTTATTCACACAACATTCAATTGGTGTGGGTGTTTGTCGACTTGGAATTCTAGTTCTATTTGTTCATATCACTTGTCTACAGTAATTGTGGTTGCCACTTTTGAGCCAATCTTTGGGTTTTAGTTTGCATGGTAGTTGCTTGACATACAAAATTATCCTCTGTTAGAATCGTACAAGAACTTTGCAAAATTATTCAGTCTTGACATAGGCATGGAAAGACAACAGACATGCGAGAACATCAGACTTGCATCGTATGAGAAAATTCCATAGTGAGTTAAATCATCAATCAACACAAGACAAACTTTAAATCTAGAACAACCAGGAACTAGTGAGGTCCAAACATCAGCATGTATGACTTGAAAAGGAGCATAGCTAATGGATCTAGAAGATGAAAAAGGAAGCCTAACATGTTTACCAAACTGACAAGAGGAATAGACATGGGTGGAAGACTTTGAACAACCAAAGTCAAGGTGTTGAAGGGCTTGATGGAGAGTGCGACGCCCGGGGTGGCCCTACCATCGTAAGTGCCACAAAGTTGATGGTAGGTGCAGTAGCAACAAGTCCTTCTGATGATGAAGATGCTAGAGGGTACAGGTCGCCACCGCTATTACATTGGAGGATCACCATGTGGTTTGGGAGGTGATTGATAGAAAAATCCGAAGGGATCAAACTCGACAGAAACATTGTTGCCATGAGTGAGCAATCGAACAGAAATGAGATTCTATACTAGAGAGGGAGACACGAGAATTTTGTTGAGCTGAAGGGGAGAGTGAGCTGTCATGTCCAGCGTGGCACCATTGGCAACAGTGATGGGTGTGGAACAAGAGAAAGAGAGAGGAGGGGTAGTTATTGGCAAGGCCATGTGAGAAGATTGGTCAGGGCAGGGACCAAGAAATTCGTCACCCGGGAAGCGGAACGGCATGGGCCTGGCTTGCACACCGTGCCTCTCCATAGGTTTAATTTGTCCAACAGCCTAAGCGGTGCCGGGTGGGCAAGGCGCGAAGCCAGAGCTTTTGAACTGCCAAGTAGACCGGAGCCGTGCCTACAACCTGTCTTCTTTGGGAGCACAATCAAGATGTGGGGCGGTTTCAGAACTTGGCAATGACGGTGGAGCTAGAACCCCCCCGTCACCAGCTGGAGTAGAGGTGGAACGACTGCAGGCGGTGGCGAGGAGAGCCTAGTGCTGGGCCACGCCTCTTGGCATGTTCCCGGCAAAAGTAAGTAGAAGCATGCTGAGAGGAAGTGTGGGGTGGGTTCTTGACGGTGATCACATGGAAGTATGGTGTGCCAGTATTTGGAGCTGTGTCCGCAAAGAATGTTGAGGACTTGAGAAGTCTCGTGAATAGGCTAGGCAACTCCGCATAGAGCATCGGCAAGCTGCTTGTGGAGGCCGGTGTACGCACTACGTGAAAAAATGTTAGTGGCGTAGTGACGTGCTGTGATGTCCATGTCGCCCTAGAGCAAGCTCTTGAGTTCGACCTCCAAGCAAATGGCACGGTGTAGCTCGTCGTCGTGGAACTGATCATGGAACGTGTTCCATATGGAGTACGTCGTGGCCTTGGGAATGCGGACGATGGCGCGCATATACTTTGACACGGAGTTATAGAGCCAACTTAGGATGCACTCATCAACCATTGCCCACTCCAGATAACGCCGGTTGGTGGTGAACAGAGGTGAGAGCCATGCCAGTTCACGTCTTCATCAGCATGACCTTGAACTTTTGGTAGTTTTTCAACACGTGGCCGGAGATAAACTGAGCCGGCTGCCACGTTGGCAAGCCCCATGTCTATATCTCGTGACGCACGCTAGCTGCGGATGCTCGAGCGAGATGTGGTTCGCGGAGATATGCTCCGTGCCGGCCTATCCCCATGTCATCCAACAAACTAGAGCACGCTGTGCAACGGGTTTGAGTGCACAGTGGTGAAAGAATGCTTCCTCACCTTCTCCACGGTGAGCGTCAACTCGTCAAATACCTCGATGCGCACGTGAGCGAACGCACGAGATCGATGTCTGCTATGGCCACGCACACAATCTCGTCACCTCCAGTCTCAATGCCTAGTTTCACTACACGGTTTCCAAAACGCCATATTAGCTGGAGTCGAATGAAACGATGAATGAAATTAGCTTTCACAGTGCAACGTTTCATCTCACTTATTCCAAAGCTAAGTAAAGCATTTAATGACTGCAGCGTTTCTTCCCCGATCTCACAATTGCAGCCGCTGCTCGCACAGCGTCAGCCGGAGCTCGCAGCGCGCCTTGCCCGTGCTTGGTGGCGGAGGAGCCCCGCCCGTGCCCGGCGTCCTTGGCTCGCGACGGAGGATCCTCGCCAGCACCTGGTGGCCTTGCTAGTGGCGGAGAAGCCCCGCCTGCGCATGACGGCCTTACTTGCGCAGGAGGAAGCCAATTTTTGCATGCAGCCGACGCATCCTGAATCCGTGACGAACATTCGTTTCCATACCAACAATTTCGCATGCAGCCTCTAAATCCATCGCATGACCGTGATGGACGTCCCTTCCTTCCCATATCAAAAAATTTTGGCATGCCGAATCCATCGCGGGTGCCGGTATTGGCCCAAGACCGGCAGAGCGGCGCTCGCGACGGTCAGAGGCGGCGTCTGCGCCAATACCGGCGGAGCCGTGCCCGCGCGGCAGAGCGGCACTCACGGCCGGCGGCGCCCGCACCCAGCGGAGCCGTGGCCGCGCAGAGAAGCGGAGCTCACGGCCGCTACCAGCGCCCAGCCGAGCAGCGCCCGCGAGGAGGACCGGGGTTTGCCGGCGGCACTCGCGCCCAGCCTTGCGAGGAGCGGCAGCCACGACGGCGCGAGGCGGAGGAGGCGCGGCCTGCTACGGCGGGAGCGTGCGAGGCGGAGGAGGCGCCACCCGCGAGGGCGCTGAGCCCGCGACGGTGCGAGCACGCGAAGGAGCGGGGCGCTACTCGCGACGGCCCTGAGCCCGCGACGGCGCCAGCTCGCAGCGGAGGAGAGGCTCGCGACGGAGATGCCTGCAACGGCCGATGAAACGCCTTTGGCTTGTCAGTGGGAGTTTCGTTTCCGTTTCACCGTATTGGAATCGCCGCCCAAAGGGATGAAACGATCTCATTCTCTCTCCTCTTTATTTTATATAAAAATACTCAAACTGGTGATGTGACGTCTTATTTAATATGCATGACATCTTCATAAAAACCCAATAAAATTGGCCTCAGAGCACGACATGTTATGTGTTCTACTCGATAGTCATCGGGTGTCACCGGCACGTGGACAACATATACCGGGCCGGGCTACGTCGGCAAGGCAGAGGCCACCATAGGCGAGATCGAGGAGAAGCAGCTGGGAGTGGTCAGTGTAGTGGTTGCTGGACCATGACGTGGCATCATTTGAAGAGATGAGCACGAGTGAGTTGCTAGAGTGCAAACGAGATATAAAAAAATTATTAGAGAGTGGAAAGATGATATTGAAAACGATTGTACTCAATTATTAAAGATTCAATTATCTAAGTCCAAATAAAGATTTACAGAGTAAGTTTTACAAAGACTTTTGGAGACGCTTTAAAGCAGTCCCTACATAACATTTATGATCTACTTGCTTCATTACAAATTATAAGACATTTAGATATTATAGATATATTTCTTTTACTATGTATTTATGGATATAGTGTATATCAAAGTGCATACCACAAGCTATTGTATCAAAAAAAAAACCAAAATGACTTTTATATAGCTTAGAATGGAGAAAGTATGTCATATTGCTTATTATATAGCAATGCTTATTTGCGTGCCGAAATTTCAATCATGCAGCAGTGGGTGAAAAAAAATGTCTTCATGCATGTTCATGGTTTCACCGATTTAGTTACGTTCGAGAACACATTGACAAACGGTTGACCAGGAAAAGAGAAATTGAGGATTATGTGCCAGTCATAATTCCTGCTGATTAATTCATGAATATTTTCACATTGTCTTAGGAGTAATTTATGAATTTTGTTTTTATCTCAAAGAAGAATGGTTAAGAAGCTGAAATTAGTGCGGCATTATTTTGTTTGTGTTGCAACGTATGGGCATAATTCTAGTCATACATAATATGCTTATTATATGATGCCATGTGGGTCTATTATATGTATATTTATTATTGTCTTATATTACTAGCAAATGTGTCCATGCGCTTACATAAAGTTCAGTACGCACGGGTAATGTTAATTAATAATGCTATATATGTTGGATTTATTGTGCTATAAGCGTATTATACATATTTGTATCTTCTATGTTCCTCTATTTCAATTATGTTTTTATTATGGGCATATACTTCCTCTATCTTACTCTTAATTGTTTGAAGTAAGCATAAAAGTTTTCCTTTTCTTTTCGTTTTATGTGGACTTATTTTTGGTCTGAATGTTTTTGAGCATTTTTTTTTTGCTAAGTTCTATTTATGGATTTCAATTATCATCATAGGTCATGCTGATCCTAACTATGCTTTTTTATGCCTTGTGCATTTTTTTTGGTTGATTTTTAATTTAGTATTTTCATGCATGTTTTTTTTTAGAAAAGTAAGTGGCCATCCATTCATATTACATTCTAGTCCTATTTGCTAACCAATTGTTAACCAACAGCTGAATTTAGTATATATAAAAAAACACGTCTTAATTTCTATCAACACACCAGCAGCGGCTGTCATCCTACTTGACCGGCGACCCACTTGGAATTCCCCACTCGGCGCATGCAAGCGAAGGCTCCGTGATCAGCCCACGCGTGGGTGGCTTCGGTGTGGTAGCCCACTCCGGCGCATGCATGGCAAGGCTAGGGCTAGGGCGGTTCCGGCAGCTCACTCGCGTGCGAGGCAAAGGCGAGGGTGGCTACAATGACGTTTTCGCATCTTCTATCGAATTTTCCGCGCGGTTTCGAGACAGAGAGTAGATCTCTCTCTCTCTCTCTCTCTATATATATATACACACAACTAAAAATTACCAAAGCTAAGACTCTACCCGGTGAATCGACGTATACGTCGCTCGCTTTCGCTTTGCCCGACAAAACCGCGCTCCCTCGCTCCCCCCGTACGTGGACCGTGAATCATGCGGACGTGGCCACGGACACACATGAAACAAACCGCCCAAAATTCACTCGAGTTTCTGTCGGCAAGTGCAAAAGGAAATCAAGTCGTCACTCCCTGCGGACCCGCCCGGCGCTCCGGTTCCCTGCCTACAGTATCTATCCCCGACTGTGCCGACGCTCCCAATTCCAGTTTAATTCACGCGATCATTTGATCCATAATCTTTGAGACTCATGATTTATTTCCTTCTTCCATTCTTTGATTTCCCCTCCCTTTCCTTTGCCTGTAAAGTTGAGGCAAATCTGCACATTGCGGCCTACGTACCAAAGGAGATGATCGAGGTCTCCAAACCTCCGTCAGGCCTCAGCAAGGCCACGCACGTGACTCCTTGCCCTGTGCACGCAGCCACGGTGCTTCAGGCTATGCCGGCGGCAAGGCCACTGCAATCGCTGAACTACAGCATCTTACTTCACCATGCGGTCGACGACCTCGATTCAGATGTGAACCAGCCGCATACAAGATACGTACATACGCCTCCTAAATCTTGCAAGGCCAATCCTCGTTCCAAGATTCCTTGCTAGCTAACGTGTCTCCCATGTAATGTAATTTACTAGCTTTATTCTAAGGAAAAATAAAGTTGATGTTCAAATGTCATGACTGCAGTATGTTTTTTTCGTATTATAATATTCTCCCGTTACAACGCACGGTTCAAATCTATGCATCTGTGATTACCGCTTTCCTCACACACGTGTACACAAACACATGCTGATTAAGGGTACACACATCTATGATAATAGTTATCACAAACGTGGATAAGCAACACACGTCTCTGATAACAATTTTTTAAAAAAAAGGTAAAAAGATGCAACGATGTTATAAATATCATAAATAACACATCAAACTATATATAGTAGTCAGTGCTAATTAGAAATTTCAAAGCTATTACATGTCCCTCCAACATACTGCAAGTAAACCAACTTGCTACTTGAACTTAGAATATACTAGGTTGCAGGCATGTAACTAGTAATCTTCTTTAAGGAAAGGAACTAACTTCAAGACAATGCTTTCTCAATGACAAGTCATTATATACCTACATAAAGGAAGAAATACATACAAGTGGTTAGGTTATGATCTCTATTGATTGAAAATGTATCACTCTTTCATTCACTCAATTAGTAGAACTTTTCCTGCATCTATATGCAAGGATCTATCTGCTTCTTTGGAACTTGATCCAATCCTTTGCATTGCATTGCCAAAAAGTACCAGATGGTCAGTGTAGTACCAACAAACTTATATACAAAAACGCAAACATGGACAAAATAGCTAAGGACATTTTTGGCATATAGTCACAGATCCTCCAATATAGGTAAAGCTTGACAAATAGGGGAATAAAAAAGAACGGTTTAGATCAATGGTAAGTTAGCATTTTATTGGGTTCTCATTTTTTGTAGTGTAGCACAAGTGAATGTGTAAAAAGGTAACATCAAAAAAGGAATGTTTCATGTATTGAATATGGAGGATATGATGATACACCTATATAGGCAAGATGACCTAGGTTTATAGAAACAAAACCAATCAATGGCGGTAATCCTTGCCCACTCGTCCCCAACAAGCGCGTGTAATCGCCGGCTGACATGGCACAGAGCCAAACAAAAAAAAGATAAAACCACCTTCAAAACTGCTCATAACCAATTCAGGGACGTTATCTGCACGGTTTCAAAATTTGAGGGATGCATTTTATCTAGTTTTCAAGTTCAGGGATAAAAAGCGAGCTTAATTCGTGAAAGTTAAGAAACCTAAACTAGAATTTTTCCTTTTTCTTTCTAACATATTTTGACAAATTAGCACCTAATCTATATATAAACATCTTGTGTGAAGCCACATCAGTCTCTATTATCCTCCCCCCATGTATTTATAATTAAATTCTTTGCTCCACTAGAAGGATTCTGATTTTAAACCTCGACTGACATCCATTGGGCTTCCTAGCCTCTTGTCATAGTTTCACAACGAATCATATAGATAGCTTGAGAATTGGAGATTTAGGGAAAGAAGCAAAACTGGGGACGAAGAATGGAGATAGATTTTTTTTAGGTTTTAGAGTTTCAGTTCTTCGCTATAAGACACAATTGCCTCAAACTTTATATATCAGCTAGATTTTTACCATGACGCTTGTTAACTCAGCACCAACTCACACCACTACGGCTTTGCTATCAATATCACCACACCTTAAGCGACATCATTTGCTCTATTGCCAAATGTGTGCACTCACGCTTCAGCAAGAGATGGCCTCAGAGGCTTGGTGCGCGGAGCCTGAAGGAGGGTTGGTGCAAAAACTAAAGTTGCTTAGTTGTACGAATTTTTCGTATTTTGTTTGTTCTATGATTTTCTTAAAAAGAAAATCATGAATTTAAAATTTGTGCAACGTCTCGCACACGTGCGGGCTGGACCTCGTTCGTTTCTTCGACGTCGACTTAGGCCTTCCTGAAACGGAAGGCCCAATGGTTAACATTCTGGTTCACAGGTCACGAGCTCGCAGCATATGCACTGTACAGTCACTGCCGGACTTAGCTTCCTTGCCGACTGTAAAGGGCTAAAAGCAGTTGTTAAAGTCTTTGTCGACTGCTTTCCACATCGGCAGTCGGTAAAGGATACTCGGCAAAGAATTTGACGGCAAAAAGTTCTTTAACGGCATCAGTCATCTAACGAGTATTATGCCGACTGCTGACATGGCAGTCGGCAAAGAATTTTTTTTATTTTTTTAATTATTTTCTTTGCCGAGTGTCTTCGACACCAGCAGTCGGCAAAGTTGTTTCATTTTTTTAATTAAAAAATCTTTGTCAAGTGCTGACCTGGCACTCGGCAAAGAAATTTTATTTTTTTAAAAAAACTTTGCTGAGTGCCAGGTCACCAAGCACTCGGCAAAGCTAGAGTTTAGGCAAAACTGATGTCCAGCTTTGCCGAGTGCCTGCACTCGGCAAAGCTGGGGAAACTGTTTTTTTGTTTTTTCTTACATCTGACAGTAGACAAATCCACATATATATATATCACAAATCCATATATATAACACAAATTCACAAATATAGTCATAAATCTACATATATAGTCACAAATCCAACAATAATCCAAAATGTCCAACATCCATAATAAGTTTAACATCCATCAATGGTCCATGACAAGTTCAACATGTCCAACATAAAGGCCTCAGTCCATCACTGCTCGTGCTGTGACCCGCTGACCCCGTGCCCCGCAAGGTGTGAAGAGCCCTCACCTTGCGACCCCTGCGGCGTAAAGGAGTACGTCTAGCCCCGAGCTACTGATGCGGAGAAACGCCATCTGACCACCCGTGCTGCTGAGGCAGAGGAGCGCCACCTGACCACCCGTGCTGCTGAGGCGGAGGAGGAGCGCCACCTGACCACGGAGACCACCCCTGCTACGGAGGCAGAGGAGGAATGCCACCGGAACACGTGTGAGGTGGACTCGGGCCAACCGGCCACCCATGGCCTGGAGAAGGGCCGTCTTCAGGAGCCGGGTTTGAACCCGCTGACTGTGGCTGCACAAAGGAGAAGTGATCTCATTAGTGCCTGCTAGATGACCGCATAAGCCAAAGCAATAGACAAACATATATACTCACCGGAGTTCCTATAAGGCTAGGAAGAGGGGGTGGAGCGAACAACGAGGCAAGAAACAGAGGCAAGACAACACCAGGGATCTGAATGTTCTGAATGAAGCCAGCAAAGTCCTGTATTCACGCTGCGAGTGCAACCAGACAGCCTCCATCTGGCGCTCCATCTCCTGCCGATGGGCCTCCTGTTGGGCCGCCAGCAACCGCTGATGGGCCTCCTGCGTGGCCCGCAACTCGGCCAACTCGGCCCGCAACATCTGCGTGGAGCTCGGCTGCCGAGGTCATATGGGGACGTCGGAGGAGGTCGTGCTACTCCCCTCTCGAATCTGGTGGAGCGTGGGAACGATGGCTGGGTCAATTGCGCTGTGGGCAATATAGTACCGGTCGTGTTGCTTCCCTCCTCCCGTCCTCATAAGGATGTCCGTATCCAGGGCTAGGTGGCCGGATCGAAGTCCTCCCCATGGCGTGTGCGAGCCGCCACGGTGTACTTGGCCATCTTCTCGTAGGCGTTCGGGTTGGTGTATGCCTCGGGCCCATCCGCTCGGTTGTAGACGTTGGCCGGATCTGTCGCTTTGTCCTTGTGAGACAGGGCGTACCCCATGAATTCATTGATCTCCTGGCCATCATGCGACTGGGTTTGCGAGGAAAACACAAAGATGATTACACGTAATGAGAATTGAGAGTTAGAATAATTAAATAAATAAATATATCAACAGAAGCGTACCCATCTTTTCATGAACCTTGGGAGGGGCTGGCTCCCTTGGTGGTGTGTCGGCCCTGGCATCGACAGGTGAACCCTCGTACGCCGCTCGTATGTCTCAGGCCTTTGCCACGCATCCACTATGTCCTCCCAACAGTCCATGTACAACTTGCACCAGTCAGGAGGGTGCTGCATAACAACGTCCATTTAACATGTGAGAAGATGTATCGGAATGAATGTTTTTTACTTATTTTTCATGGAACGAATCAGAGTTGGTATTTTCTATTTACCTAGAGGTACACCTTCTTGGGGAGGTCGGACTTGGGGTAGAAGAGCACATCCCTGGCTTTCGACTTTGTCAGCTTTCTGAGAAGCACGTTGGCATGGTAGGTGATGAGGACATGGAGGTGCGCCTCGTGGTACATGTCCTTGAGTCGGGCTTTGCAGACCTTGTCCTACACTCGCGCCGCCTTCTACTCTTGTCCCGGTGCGCACGTGAACCACAACTGCATACAGACATCATGTATCATTTCATTATTTCATTATTTCATACCACAACTTGATGAAGACTCACCCAGAAGTCACTCTTGATCCTAGTCGCAAGAGGGACCCCGTTATCGTCATTTGTGCTCATGAAGTACGGCCACTTCCAGGGCGGCCCCGTCACCCCCTTGTGGGTGACCCTACCAGGGTAGTGCTTCTTAAGCAAGAGACTCTGCATGCCATTGATATGGCGTGAACCCCTTCCGCTCACAATCGTCCAGTTGCTGCACGAGTCATTAAGAAGAATCGTTAGTCTGGAGTTCAATTTTCAACATGTCATATGAATAAGTCGTGAAAACAAGAATGGTGACTTACTCATCACCGGCGGGTTCAATGACCAGACGCTGGTCTGGCATGAGCGGCGCTAATGGGAGGCGCTAATGGGCGGCGCTAAGCGGCACGAACTAGAGGAGCCGTCTCCCCTGGTGTGGCCTCGGTCGTCTCCTCCAAGTCGCCGTGACCCCCTGCTGCGTGGGGGTCCACCTGCGTGGGTGTCACCTCGGGCATCTCCTCCTCGTCCTATAGGGGCATCAAGGTGGCAAACAGCCTCCTCGTCGACGGAGGATGTCCGTGGGCACTCGCCAATGACTCCGGCAATGGCGGCTCCTCATCCTCGGTGGTCCTTCGCTAGCGCGGGTTTTAGACATCTGACGTTGCAACTTGCTCCAATCATTCTCAAATTTTTATCATAGTCTCTTCATGCGGTAACATGACACCTCATCGAGTTTCATGATTTTCAGACTTCATTTGGATTTTATATAGTTAAAAAACACTTCTATCGCACCTGAATGGTCATGTTTCGTGGACAAGGCGTTCAAACTTTTGGGTGAGTTTATGGAAACGGCCTCAAAATACACTCTCCAATATGAATATCATTTTTTAGATGGCTAGATTTTATTATTTCATACACCTGTAGTTTAAATTTGGATTATGCGAAAAAATTTAAATAAATAAAATAAATGAATGAAATAGAGCAAAATATTATAAAAGGCACCAAATTCGAACATGTGCTTGTAAACAATATACTTGGGCTACAGAAAAAGTTTAAACTCAAAACACAAAAAAAAATGCAAACTTTGCTGAGTGTCAGACTTGGCACTCGGCAAAGGGGCTCTTTGCCGACTGCCTTTGACGTGGCAGTCGGCAAAGATGACCTCTTTGCCGTATGTCAAAGTTGGCAGTCGGCAAAGAGGGGTCAAACTGGGCCTAGTTTCCTGCACATGTCTCTTTGCCGAGTGGTTGGCCCGGCAGTCGGCAAAGAACACTCGACAAAGGGGACGGCGACGGACACCGTTTGCCCCCGTCAACATTTGCCGACTTCCTTGCTTTGTCGAGTGTGCGGCGCTCGGCAAAGGACTTCTTTGCCGAGAGCCTAGCTTCGCCGAGTGTCAGGCACTCGGCAAAGAAATCTGTGCCAACTGCTTTGTTTGGCAGTCGGCAAAGAGGTTCTTTGCCGAGTGCCGGCGCTTTGGCAGTCGGCAAAGCCGGCCGCACTCGGCAAAGAAGGTGTTTCCAATAGTGAGTACAAAATCGTCAGGTAGGTTGCTTGGTGACTGGTGATAGATGTCGCAGAGGATATTCAGATTGGTGTGTCGGTCACTGCCAGACTCCCTCCGAACCCTTGTATACCAGCCGGATTTAGAGAAGAAAGAGGAGGCTGGAAAGACGTACAGGGGGCGCTGGACTTATCTGACGCAAGCAAGGTCTCGCCGGAACCTTAGCCATGGCCACAGGCGCCGGCTGGTCCACGCGCTGGGGGCGCATGGGAAGCGTCGTCGCCAGACCGCAGATCCTTTCTGGTTGTTTGTTCTCACAAAATGTTAATCACAACTCTCCCTTGTTCCTGTACACAAGTCTGTGGTCTTCCCGTCTCCGTTGCCCCTGGTCGCACGGTCGACCGCCGAGACGAGCATGCCGCTAGCGTAGCTCCCCGTGCCCAGAGGGCTCAGGCACAGTTCAGTGCGCGAAAGCCCAACCACTGCACAACTGAATTTCCACAGCGGACCTTTTCGATTTACCGTGATAGGCAACGGCGTCCGCTGCCGCTGCCACGCCACGGTAAATCATGACTTGCCGTAGCGGGCACCCTTGCCCACCGCAGTTAATGGGGTTCCCTGTAGCGGGCACACAAAGAAGCCCGCTGCGGTAAAAAATTTTCGAAAAACAAAAAAAAAAGAAAAAATCCAAACGGGCTGGATTTGGGCCTGTTAAGCCCGCCGCCGCCGGGAGCTCACCAGATCCACCGCCACCATCGGAGCTCGCCCGATCCGCCACCTGGAACTCCTCCTCGACGGATCTGCCGCCGTGGACCCGCATCGCAGCGGATCCGAGAAGGTGTGGCCCCTCCTTGCCGCGGCTCGTCGTCGCCGTGTCCCTGCCGTGGTACAGGGAGCCTGATGCCGCACACCGCCACCGCCGCAGCCCGCCACAAACCCGCCGCCGGACCTCCACCTTCACTGCCTGGATCTTCACCGCCGCTGCCGACCTCGTCGCTGCTCTGGTGTCGCCAGATCTGAGAGGGAGAGAGTGAGGATGGATCACACTCGATGTGAGAGGGATGGGTGAGGGAGATTAAAGAGAGAGGGAGAGAGACCTACCTTCATGGCCGTCGCGGGCCGAGTGCCTGGCGCAGCGACTCGTGCCGCCGCGGGCAGAGCGCCTGGCGCCGCGACTCGCGCCGCCGCGAGCAGAGCGCCTCGCGCCGCGTCGGGCCGAGCGCCTCGTGCCACATCGGGCCGAGGGCCTCATGCCGCGTCGCCCCCCTGCCCTCGTGCCGAGCCCCTCGTGCCGGCGGCCAGATCAAAGGAGTGCTTCGGTCAGAGAGGAGGGGAGTGGAGGGAGAGAGAAAGAAGGAGTGCTTCGGTCAGAGAGGACCGCCCCGCGCCGCGTGGGTGAGAAGTGCGGAGTGCGTGCGGCCCGTCAGGCCTGAGGGAGGAACTGGGAGTGGAGACTAGGAAACCCTAGAGTCGCTATTTATATGATGAAGGTTATCGGGTTTGCTGGGCTGCCGTTGGGCCTCAAACATTTTCTGTGACAGGCCAAATATGCTGCCTCTGCGGTAAATCGATTTACTGCAGCGGACAATAATGTCCGCCACTAAAGAAAATAAGGTCCGCTGCGGTAAATCATAGGATTTACCGCAGTGGACATCTTAAATGTCCGTCACGGAGCCTAAAGTGCAACGTTGCGGTTAATCGTTTGTGGCGCAGTGAACGCTGCGAAGCGCGTCAGGCACATGGTCGCTCCAGCCCGATATCGGCCAACGCCTACGCCAGGCCCATCCGGCTCATCGGCACCGCCAACGCCTCCCTGGTCACGCGGAGCCACTTGCCTTCAACGAGCTTCGGCCATGGCGATGCCAGCGCCGATATGATGCGCCCGAGCGCGGCGCCCCGTACGTGAAGCGCCTTGCCACAGGCACGAAGGGCCAGATCGGGAGCAGCATGGTGATGAATGTGAAGCTGACTAGACAGAGACACTGCATGGAGCGCCGCGCCAGTTAAGTGTTGGTAGACTTGCGAGGTGAGGGCTGCGTAGACCATGCATGCCACGCGATCGGTCATACTGGGAGCAGCACGGGCTGCTGTTCCGTACGATACGTCCCCGCGCTGAGCAAGAAGACGGCGAGGCACAGCAGCACACCATCGTGCCGAAGCCGACGGCCCAGCCGGCGTTGTCCTCGAGGTAGCTCAGCATCGTCGTGGACGACGTCGCATGCATAGACCGTCCAAGACACGAGTCGGCGGCGAGTGCGCCGACGACGCCGTCACGTCAGTGGAGCTGCCTCCTGGGACGATTTGTGCAAGCCGAAGCCGCAGGGATGTCGCCGGCGCGGCGCTTCGATTTCCCCAGCACAAGGCCCCTAACAACTTGTACTATTCCAATCCCAAACTCTCGATAGTCGAATGCTCGCGATAGCATCAAAATCGCTGTCAACAACATGGATACCACGCTGCACGGGCTAGCACAGCGCAGACAGCTCAACGGCCAGCTGCTATATATCATCCGTCCCTGTGTTCATGGAATCATGGTCATGCATGGACGCATGGTCCGGCAAAACGCCGCCCGTGCTGCTGTTGATCAACCCCATGACGAGTCCATGTGCAGCTCCAGCGGCCAACGTCGGCTCAACTGGGCCAGTTATATACGTTCCAGGTATCGATGAAACTCAGCTTTACTCATTCCAATTATGTTCTGATCGAATCGGGCTATACAAAAAAAATAAAAAAAAAAATACATGCTCTAGTAAACAAGGAAAATCAGTCCTTGAGCATGATGAAAAAAACAATAGAAGAACGAGAAATTATGAGAAAAAGAAAAATGAGACCAGATAGCCGAAAAACAAGAAATGGTTCAAAATGGAGGCAAATCTTTTCAATATACAGGTTCAAGATTATTTTGCTTAAACATAGTCAAAAATATTTAGACAGCCGGACTCTAGTATATCTGTTCCTAGAGCAATTACTCACTACTTAATTTCATGGACTGCAAAATGAGGAGCCTAAGCAGCAACCAGCGCTTGTTGCCTTGCCAGGTTAACATTCCCAGAGTAGCCGTTACCGTCCTACTGGTAACTCTTCTTGTCCTGAACGTAGCTGTTGCTGTTCTGAGGGTAGCCTCTCCCTTGTTGTCCTTGGCCAGGGTCCCAATATTCATTCCTCATGCTATCATCGTCAGGTAGTAGCAATCGTTCTGAAAGTCGATTGGCCCTTGTAGCTGTTCCAATAGTAACTACTTGTATACCTGACTCAAACTGACTACCGCTGCCATTGCCATTGTCATCGCCAAGGATGATAACACCATGGACAACTGAAATAAAAAAAAGGAACAAAAGGGGCATGTCAGTTGAATTCAGAAAAAAAAAAATCAGCACACTGATACACACTGGGATGCTCAGCTGAAGCACAAGATCTAGATACATAGATCACCAAAGTTTAGGCAACTGAAAAGGCCTAATAATGGTAAACTGCTGCTTGCTAAAACAAAAATGTGCAGGGAGTAGCAACACAGCTGGTTTGCAGTGCATAGAAATACGTAGCCAACATGGAAACCAAAGCAAACTATAGTGTTTTCATTTAGCCTAGCTAGTATAGACCTATCTTTATCTTTACGGTGAACTCGAAATCAAAACAGCTTGTTTGACAGAATCGCAAAGGCAATCGAATGTTTATAAAATGGTCATGATTGTGACCAAAGAAGGCCGTAGTTGTACCAGTAGCAGAATCAACATTACAAAAAAAAAAGTTAAAGATAATTGACCACAAGTGGGTAAATATGCAAATGGGAGGACCTCCGAAGTAATGAAAAAGTTCATATTTATATATGGCTTTTCTCAGTGGTTTTTGGCTTGTTTTACTTCTTATCCTTACAAGTCTGGTAACCTTATCAAGCTCAAACAATAATCTGAGGGGATACAATTAGTATAGCTGACTCAAGTCTGTCCACATGTCAATGAGACCAGGGTAGAAAATCCACATAAATCAAAATGTCCTTCTTTCTTGAGAACTTAGCGATCTACATAACTTATCATAGCACATGACTTGCAAAGCTAGCTGTAATCATGATAGGACATGAGAATGAGATAGCAATATGCATGAAAAGGGCTAGGAATATTCTGATTGTATCCTGTTATATTATGAAGGCCCTATAATATAGGCCCATATGGTCCATGAGGCTCTCTATATATAGTCATCTCCACCTACGGAGTGTTTAACTTCTCATCTTTGAGGCTGGTATTAAAGTAACAACAATAGACATCTACAGCAACAAGAAATACATTAGAAGATTGGGGAGCTAGAGAACTATTACATTGTTCCAGTGAGATGCTTGACATCAAAGATATATGGTTCTCACAGGGTTGACAGCAGCCTGGTGCTTGGCAGCTTCACCAATGAGCCTCTTGTTCTCAATGAAGGCAACCCAATGAACTTGTTTCCTCAACAAATGAAAATGCAAAATGGGGACCCTGCACATAGGACAAGAATTATTAAGCAGCACCGTTTTTCTATTTGATCTCAAGTTGAAGTTACCAGCATACAGCAGCTACAACAGAATGTAATTGAGATAATAGCATAATACTGACATCATTGAGGAGTTAAATTCAGGTACATTCCAATCACAAACCGAGGCACCAAAACAACTAGACAAAATCAAATCTAGCTACCTTGTGAACTAAGTCAGCGTCAGTGCAATTGAGTTTTTAAAAAGAAAGTCATTGGCGGCTATTGAAGAATACAATAAGTCAGAAAATTTCAGGGAATTGAAGCTTTTTAATTGACCAACAATGTTAACGGTAGTTGACTCATTATTTTAGTAGTTCACCAATAAATTATTAACGACAAGTCGACACTTGTTTATGGTCCAATTTTGTACAGGAGTGCACCTTTAAGTTGGAGCAGACAATGCCTTTCCCCAGCAAAGCCAAGAAGCTCATAGATCCTCACTGATCAAGCATAGGAGCAAGATATTAAATCGAAGCAAAAAAGGACGGAGAATGAGGAGATGGGGCAAGAGAAGTGAAGCAAACTGCGGAGCCACCACTGTCTGAATCAAGGTGGCGTGGGAGAAGCAACTACAGCTAATAACTCGAATTCTAGCAAGAAGGCAGGGCTACAAGCTGGTAAGATAAGGAGAAAGGGACGATGGAGAGGTGAGATGGAGACAAATCAGTATCTGCCGTCATTGTTGGACTCGATGGCCGTGCGGGCATGGGAGCGGCAGCGGTGACGACGCCTTTTATGGGAGTAGAGTGAGCGAAGAGTGACGGGCAGCGGTGGAGATGACGGTTTGATAGGGTTTGAGGTGGAACAGTTCCAAACCCCAGCCTTGCCAAACGTGCTCTTGGCGCACCACGTGGCTCCATCCTCGGTGTGGGCCTGCTCCCTCTCACGAGGTTTCGGCCCTGATCCACGCCAACCCTTGCATATCCAACAAAGCCTACAGGGGAATTTAAGAGAAGTTATAGCCACTCCTAGAACTAGCTGACATTAATTTCCATAGAATGATGGCTTAGGCTGCATTCGGTTCTTGTGGGGTTTCATGCCCTGGAATCATTCCAGCCAGGATTGCTTCTGTAGTTTATATAGGCAGCATGCACCAGGAACAATTCCTGCCTAGAACCACCTCTAACCGAACGAGACCTTAAGTTTGCTACTATTGGAAGAACTTTGAAGCATGTATGAGAGATTGAATTGTTGTAGTGATCATATTAATTAAGATAGGAAATCGATTATGCATGTATGTTAATAATATAGTAAAGAACTACTTTCTCAATGCCTTATCTCTACTTAAAATGCAAGTTAAAGATAAAGATTTGCATGTAAACAATCATATAGAAATATAACATACATACATGGATATTTAACATACTGACACAAGCATATTGATCAAGTATATAATTTGCCCTCGAAGATATTGTTTAAGAACTAAATTTGCTAAAACAATGAAAATATTAAATTAGAGCTTCAATCCATACACCAGTTGCCCAAATCAACAACACAATATATTTTTTTTAAGAGAAAGATGCTGGACTATTGATCGGCCTATCTAACTCCCGAGTAAAATCACACTGCTGTTAGGGAAAATAAATATGTATCAGTTTCTCCTAAACACATAGCATTAGTGGTCCTCTTAGTACAACTTTTCCCCGACTTAAATTCAGAAAGGATCCAATCTCAGTTCTGCCTAACTCTTGTCACCAGGGGTTGACAAAGTAGGCCAATCATCATTCAAAGCATGCACTCTTGTCGGAGTTAAATTAGTCTTCTGACAACTCAAATCTAGAATACTATGTTATCATACATTTATTTGACAAATGTAATATTATAACTATAAATTTTAAATGTGAAAATTAGTATTTTTTCATTACTGTTGACCATAAATCCAAGTTTTAAATCTCCGGCTATGGTGCTATAGCCGGAGATAGCTGCTACGGAAGTAAAAGGCTAGGAGAACTATCTTTTAGCGCTAGGCAATCCTATCCGCTAATAGCCCTGCTTAGCTGGAGATATCCGCTAAATACACCTTCATTTAGCGGCAGCAACAGCTAAAACATTGTCGGCCCTAAAAATAGCAGGCCCAATCGGCCTCCGCCTCGAGTTTATGTTCTCCACGGTGCTTGTTGTGTCCGTCCCGAAAACCCTGAGAATGAGTGGATAAGATCGAGTTTAATAGGAAGGAATAAGGTATTATCTATATATAGAAATAATTACGAAAATGACAAAAAAGTGAAAACAGGGGCAACATCTTAGCGGCGATCCTAGCGGGCTATTAGCGGCAATAGATGCTCGGCCATGGTGCTGCTAAATCCTTCAGCCGGAGATTTAAAACTTGGCCATAAACAGGAGCATTTGGTGGAAAGTGGTGCCCTGAAACTACAAAATGACACTTGTTTGTATAGCAATGTAAGTCCCTAATGAAAGTCGACTGGATGGAGTAACTCCATGAAATCTGATACAAACCTTTAAACATAAATTTAACCAGGAACGTACTAACGTTAATTAAAATAGGCACCCCTTGTAGACAGAAGCAAAGATACACAATCAATTTTCTTCCAAGAACTTGTATTTGCTTGACTATTAATACCTTGGAGTACGTTGGATTTAAAGGCAACCTAGTCATCTTATGGAAAACTGGATCTGATAGGCTAGACCCAAAGGCTGGCCATATAATGGAAAACATAATTTGTTGGCTTATAACTATCAATCAGAGAACAGTACAAAAGGAGAACTGTTGCATCAAACCATACATATATTTATTGACATATATTTTCTCAACAGTATCTGATAGAAACCTTTTGAATTATTTATGCATATGTTTTCTCAACAGTATCATGATCAGTCTGTTCTGATCTTTAGCTTGAATACATTTACTGCAAACTAGAAACAGCAATTCATAGAGTATGACATAGATTCAGATTATCATAACTTATTTTTTTGAGAAATATATGTTGGATATTTGGTCATTTTACAGCATGAATTAATCCATAAATGTGATAAGCAAAATACTAACGCTAGTATGATGCGTGCGACAGCCTCATAATCGCTACTGCTACTGCTACTCATTAACATAAGCAAAATAACAGCAGCAATGAAATAAAGTATAAACAGGGATCTCAGTTTATACCCTAGCGTGCTACTGCCGGTACCCGCGGCCAGTACAGCACCATTGTCGCCTGCAGGGATGGCGGTGAAGTTCGCCGCACCAGTAGCAGCGGCGGCGTCGCCGGCATCAGCGCTGGCTCCCACACTCGCACCAGCACGCGTCCTCGTGGCCACCATCTTGCTGCTGAACGGAGACGAAGTCGGGGAAGGCAGCGCGTCGGAGCAGTCGCGCCCGTGGACGCTTCCCAAAAACTTGATTGCCCGCCTACCCGAGCAGGTACGCTTGACGGGACAAGTTTCGGAGGCCTGCTCACCAACGCTTAACGGGACAAGTTCCGGAGGCCTGCTCACCAGAGCCACCTGTGCTCGCAGGGGATCTGGCCGGAGGTGCACAGGAGCGGCTCAAGCTCGAACAGTGGAGTGGAGTGGAGGCGGCTGGTCGGGGGGAACACTCGTTAACTCTAGTCTCCGACAGAAGCCCCTTATATAGGAGGCGCCCCTGTCGGGAGACAGTTAGATCTCCCTGGCGGCCGGGTGGGCTGGAGCGGCGGCTAGGGTTTGCC